>JBBGZY010003146.1:0-32060 GCA_037952925.1 Lithobates clamitans | reverse complement strand
CCACCCACACCATGACCAGGCACATTAGCTGCAATTTTACGGAGGATTCTAAGCTAATCCTAAGTTTTTGCAACGGACATTTGAAGGTTGTGACCTTGCTGAGAATAGGTGAATTATGTCACCATCGCACGCCGAGCTTTTCAGTCCTCAGCGGGAGCCTGAATGGCGCATCTGATTGGCTTATGTCTGACTTAGTCAAGTGGAGAGGGACTGCGGCATGGCTGAGTGTAGTGATATGTAGCGATTATTACCATATATTGTATTTGTCTAGTTTATTTCTTATTTTCTAGATATTTAATTTTTATTTCACAGCAACTTTGCACCGTATTTATAGCCCAACTCTGAGAATCTTGAAATGTTTCCCTCACAGTGACATCACTTCCCAAACAGAGCCAATATTGCAGACATTCTGTATCTGGGAAATGATGTCACCACAATCCCCGCCCCTTCCCTTATATAGCCAATGACAACTTGGGAAGCTCATTCAGCTATGTGTCCTGTCGGGATCGGTCCCTGGGCGCCAGGTTGGGGTTTTTTTAACGGGTGATCGTGAAGTAGATGGATTTACAACTTAGGACATTTTTGGGGGATTTAATTTTTTTTTTATAAAGGACTTCTTAAAAACTGTATTTGGGTGTCTCTATCTTTAGGTTACATTTATTTAATTTTTTTGTGAATGAGTGGCGTCTGGTGGTGTTTTTTTTTGGGGGGGGGCGGCAAACAATCCGCCCGCTGCTACCCCCCCTGGTCAGTCGGACGGACGGTCCCCGCACTTACCCCCCTTAGGTCTCGGGCAGCGCTTCCTCCAGGTGGTGGCTTTACCTTGCGTCTCCACCTCCTGGTGCTTCACAGCGGCTTCCCCTGCATCCAGGGCCATTTTTTCCACTGGGCATGCTGGGCAGTTGCCCGGGGGCCCCACTTGTCTGGAGGGCCCCATCCAGGGCCGATCCTCAGTGCTGCAATCTGCTGCTTAAGTTCACTGACTGCACTGGTCGCTCACTTGCTAGAATCCCTGGCCGCCCGGCATCTAGCTAGCAACCAGTGACATCAGTCAGAGGCCGTGGCCGCCCCAGCATTCATATCGCGCCGCGGCCGCCCGAGCTGCTAGTGAATAAGCTCCGCCCACCTCTGCCATGTTCTTCATGCAGCATGGAGAGGGAGCAGGGCGGAAAGACGGCTCTTGATAGCTGGCACTGTCTTGCTGCTATGAGTGACACACTGTACTGCACCAGGCCGGCGGCCTCAAGTAAGTCGTATGCCCCGTACACACGGTCGGACTTTGTTCGGACATTCCGACAACAAAATCCTAGGATTTTTTCCGACGGATGTTGGCTCAAACTTGTCTTGCATACACACGGTCGCACAAAGCTGTCGGAAAATCCGATCGTTCTGAACGCGGTGACGTAAAACACGTACGTCGGGACTATAAACGGGGCAGTGGCCAATAGCTTTCATCTCTTTATTTATTCTGAGCATGCGTGGCACTTTGTCCGTCGGATTTGTGTACACACGATCGGAATTTCCGACAACGGATTTTGTTGTCGGAAAATTTTATCTCCTGCTCTCCAACTTTGTGTGTCGGAAAATCCGATGGAAAATGTCCGATGGAGCCCACACACGGTCGGAATTTCCGACAGCACGCTCCGATCGGACATTTTCCATCGGAAAAATCTGACCGTGTGTACGGGGCATAACCCTGTCTACTTAAGTAAGTTCAAGTTGTGCATCAAACACAGCCATTGTCTGTGCCCCTCAAAAGCTGCCACTGTGCCCAAACAGCCACTGTGCCCATCAAACACAGCCACTGTACCCATCAAATGCAGCCACTGTGCCCATCAAAAGCTGCCACTGTGTCCATCAAAAGCTGCCACTGTGCCCATCAAACGCTGCCACTGTGCCCATCAAAATCGTGTTATATTGTCCAAACATTGTGTTAAAGTTTAAACACTGATTTTGTTGGAAGTACCAATAAATATAGTGCACTCTATTGCCCGGGGTCCTATAATGCTCTTAAGATGGCCCTGCCTGCATCTCCTCCCTCCTCCTTGGCAAGCAATAGGATTGCTTCTCCTCTTGGGACCAATCGGGTGACGGGTCTCAGGACCGGCTTCCTGGGAGGAGAATCAGGAAGACAATAACAAATATTAATATTGCCCGGTATGGCTCAGGAGGGGGCAAGCCACATAGGTTGGCCCCCACTTTCCTGGCCAGCCAGGCTAAATGCTCAGATTAAGGGTCTGGTATGGATTTTTTAGGGGGACATCATGCACTTTATTTATTTTTTTTGTGTTCTTCTTAAACTTGAAGAGCCTGGTATGGATCTCCTGGAGAACTTTACACTTTTTTTTTTTTTTTTTTAGCCTGGGGTACTTCTTTAAAATCCATACCATTTTTGTATTCCTGCTGTAGGATATGCTGCAGCAAATTGACATTAACTAGGAAACAAATTGTAAATTGCCAGCAAATGACATTCATTGCTGGCTTCTTTTTTTTTTTTTAAACAGCACACAAACCCATTCAAAGGTCCACCAAAATACATAGCAGACCCTTTGAGAGTTAAGTGTGCTGTAAAAAAAAAAAGCTAGCAATGAAAAAATAAAAAAAAAATTTAAAAAAATATAAAAATAAATTAAAAACAAATAAAAAAAACCTGTCAATGAACGACATTTGCCAGCAATTTTAAATCTTGAAAACTTTTTTTCCTTTGTAAATGTCAGCGCTGCTGCAGCACTTTCTGTTTACCAGAGATGCGCCCCATTCACAGGCAGGCATTTACAAAAAAAAATCACCGCTCCTGGTCGAATCGATTTTTATTCACATTTGTTTTTTTGCATTGGTACGTGTTCCTCAGGGCAGTGCCCACCTCTTGCCTATTAGCTCAAAAAATTGTCATTATTAATTTTGGCAGATTAGGAGTTTGGCAACCAGACTTCTTTGAATTTATGCCGAACCCTGCTTGAACCGAACCCAGGGGGGCAGTGCAACTCAACATTACCCCTGATATACTAAATTCAGGGGTCTCCAAACTTTCCAAACAAAGGGCTGGTTTATGGTCCTTCATAGTTTTGGGGGGGGGGGGCAGACTGTGGCCATTGGGAGTAAAAGAGCTCCTGACCTTAGTGGGAAAAAACAAATCCCCATCTCAGGTGTCAGCAGAAGTTAGCTGCGCCCCATATTTGGTGTTATTGGGCCCCAATATTGGTGTCATTTGTATAAACTGTGCCCCCCCCCCCAACGCTGGTGTCATTGGGAGGAATTCTGCCCCTTCATTGGTGTCTGGGGGGGGGGGGATTATGCCCCATTGTTGGTATCAGTGGATCAAATAGCGCCACAAGGGCCGTATAAAAGCAGGCAAAGGGACGCAGTGTGGAGACCACCGTACTGATCCATTATTCTGTATATATGTAGTGTGGAAAACCTTTCATTCCATATAGAAAATGCACTTCTGGCTTCTGTTGACGAAAAATTTCTAGCATATACTTTTTCATTTATTACAGTTTTGGTTGAGAGTGTCAAACACAGAAGGATTTGATATGTTGGTTACAAAGTGACTGACGGCTCTCGTTGTACAGTAAACAGTCGCTTCTGCATGAATGGAACTGAGAGGACCCGTTATCACATCGAAATCAAGTCAGTCATTGAAATGCTAAGAGTACCGAAGAGGGAGAATCAGAGAGGACACAAGGAGCGATGGAAGGTGGAGGTACTGCTGTACGTAAAGATAAAATATATATACCGTATATACTCGAGTATAAGTCGTTCCGAGTATAAGTCGAGGCCCTAATTTACCACAAAAAAATGGGAAAAACTTATTGACCCGAGTATAAGACGAGGGTGAGAAATGCACAGCTACTGTAAGTGGAAAAGAGGGTCAACAATGCCCATTTCCAGCCATAGGTCCCCCTAACTTCAAACTCGGTAGTTAAGGGTTCCTAGATGCCCCCTAGCTGCAGCCAAAATTTGGGGTCTCTGAACCCAAAGGGTCCTGAAATGACATTGCTGCAGATGGACACAGTTGAGCGAATTTGGGGCCCCATATCTCGGGGCCACTTAGTGCTAGGAACCCCAAATTTGGTGTGCAAACCCAGTGGAACTAGCACCATACAATATCTAAACCTGGGGTCCCTAGCCCCAAGTGGCCCTGAGATACGGTGCCCCAAATTTGGTTCAGAAAATGTCAAGCACTTTTCTGCAGCAGAGAATGACATTTTCCGAACCTACTTTGGGGCCCTGTGTCTCTGGGCTACTTGGTGCTAGGAACTCCAGCTTTGGATATGTTGTGGACCCAGTTCCACTGGGTTAGCACACCAAATTTGGGGTTCTTAGCATCAAGTGGCCATGAGATATGGGGCCTCAAAGTCGGTTCGGAAAATGAAATTTTTTGCTGCAGAAAAGTGCTTGACTCGAGTATAAGTCGAGGGGGGTACCTTCCTAGAGTTGGCCGTCCGGCCAAACTGAGCTATCGGGGGGAGAAGAGCCTTGGTGAGAGAGGTAAAGAAGAACCCAAAGATCACTGTGGCTGAGCTCCGGAGATGCAGTCGGGAGATTGGAGAAAGTTGTAGAAAGTCAACCATCACTGCAGCCCTCCACCAGTCGGGGCTTTATGGCAGAGTGGCCCGACGGAAGCCTCTCCTCAGTGCAAAACACATGAAAGCCGCATGGAGTTTGCTAAAAAAACACCTGAAGGACTCCAAGATGGTGAGAAATAAGATTCTCTGGTCTGAGGAGACCAATATAGTCCTTTTTGGCGTTAATTCTAAGCGGTATGTGTGGAGAAAACCAGACACTGCTCATCACCTGTCCAATACAGTCCCAACAGTGAAGCATGGTGGTGGCAGCATCATGCTGTGGGGGTGTTTTTCAGCTGCAGGGACAGGACGACTGGTTGCAATCGAGGGAAAGATGAATGCGGCCAAGTACAGGGATATCCTGGACGAAAACCTTCTCCAGAGTGCTCAGGACCTCAGACTGGGCCGAAGGTTTACCTTCCAACAAGACAATGACCCTAAGCACACAGCTAAAATAACGAAGGAGTGGCTTCACAACAACTCCGTGACTGTTCTTGAATGGTCCAGCCAGAGCCCTGACTTAAACCCAATTGAGCATCTCTGGAGAGACCTAAAAATGGCCGTCCACCAACGTTTACCATCCCCCCTGACAGAACTGGAGAGGATCTGCAAGGAGGAATGGCAGAGGATCCCCAAATCCAGGTGTGAAAAACTTGTTGCATCTTTCCCAAAAAGACTCATCAAAAGGAGCTTCTACTAAATACTGAGCAAAGGGTCTGAATACTTAGAACCATGTGATATTTCAGTTTTTCTTTTTTAATAAATCTGCAAAAATGTCAACAATTCTGTGTTTTTCTGTCAATATGGGGGGCTGTGTGTACAATATGGGGTGCTGTGTGTACAATATGGGGGGCTGTGTGTACAATATGGGGTGCTGTGTGTACAATATGGGGTGCTGTGTATACAATATGGGGGGCTGTGTGTACAATATGGGGTGCTGTGTGTACAATATGGGGTGCTGTGTATACAATATGGGGTGATGTGTGTACAATATGGGGTGATGTGTGTACAATATGGGGGGCTGTGTGTACAATATGGGGAGCTGTGTGTACAATATGGGGGGCTGTGTGTACAATATAGGGGGGCTGTGTGTACATTATGGGGGGCTGTGTGTACAATATGAGGTGCTGTGTGTACAATATGGGGGGCTGTGTGTACAATATGGGGTGCTGTGTGTACAATATGAGGTGCTGTGTGTACATTATGGGGGGCTGTGTGTACAATATGGGGTGCTGTGTGTACAATATGGGGTGCTGTGTGTACAATATGGGGTGCTGTGTGTACAATATGGGGTGCTGTGTGTACATTAATGAGGAAAAAAATGAACTTAAATGATTTTAGCAAATGGCTGCAATATAACAGAGTGAAAAATTTAAGGGGGTCTGAATACTTTCCGTCCCCACTGTATATATATATCTATATATATCTATAGATATGTATATATATATATTTTTTTTTTTTTACTTTTATATTTTAATTGTTAGCAGTACAAAGGTCACATTGCTTCTTACTGTAGCCTGGCTGTATTTGCTGCAGTCGGAGGGTTGGCAGTGGTTGGTGGTTGTGTCTTTTCTCTGAAGACATCTGACATGAATAGAAGATCCCAACACTCTGATAAATCGTCACATCGCCCGGGGCTGACCATGGCTAATTGCTGGATTTTTTTGGCTAATTCTCCTCTATTTCTGCACCACAAACAGCATTATATACACCAGATGTTGCACAAAGCCTGGGAGAAGCCTGCAGCTCCATATCTAATTGGCTGTTTTATGAAACAATATTGCTGCCGTCGGGGTTTAATGTGATAAACAACACACTCAATTAGGCCTAAATAATAAGGAAGACCCCACATGGGTTACTTTCTGTAAGACTTGGAGAAGCAGACTTAATCTTTTAATGCATTGCATATGGTCAAAAATAACATAAACCGAGCGCAAAATGGTATACAGTGGTTATAGAAAAGAATCACCCCTTTAAAATAATCACATTTTGCTGCTTTGCAGCCTGAAATGAAGACAGACACAGTTTTTGTTTTAGCCAGCTGCATTTACTCCGTGCAACTTATAACATAAGAAAGATATAACACCATAATGTCAGAATTTTTTTTTTTTAATTTCAAAAACAGAATCACTGATTTGGAAAAAGGATCACCCCTCCCCCCTGGTGTCAGTATTCTGTTGGACCCCCTTTTGCTGTAATTCCAGCCTTTAGTCTGTTGGGATTTGTCTCTACTAACTTTGCACATCTAGACTTTGCAATATTTGCTCTTCTTTGAGAACTGCTCAGGTTCAGTTACATTTGATGGTAACCATTTGTGGACTGCAGTCTTCAATCATTCCACAGATTTATAATGGGGTTTAAAGTGGTAGTAAATGCAGAAGGTGCATTCTATGCAGTAAGATAAAAAAAACCTGTGTGCAGAAGCCCCCCCTCAGCCACCCTAACACTTACCTGAGCCCCCATCCCTATCCAGTGATGTTGCCCGAGAGACTCGGCTTCCCGGGACTCTCCCTCCTCATTGGCTGAGACACAGCAGCAGGCGCAATTGGCTCCTGTTGCTGCCAATCAAAGTTAGTGAGCCAATGAGGAGAGAGAGGGGGGCGTGGCCGAACCACGGCTCCGTGTCTGAATGAACACAGGAAGCTCCGGCTTGGCTCGGGTGCCCCCCTTGCTGTCAGAAACCATGAAAGCAGACCGAGACAGAAGTACAGTTAAATCACACTTGTTTAATAATAAAAGTAAAAAGAACAAACATAGTCAAAACATAGCCAGAGTTCTGTAACCGGAACGGATAGTCAGCCAAGCCAGAAGTCAGGGGTCAATGTAGTGGAACAGCAAGCAGGATCTGGAGCCAGAAGGGATGTCAGCAAAGCCAGTCTTTAAACAGTCTTTAAAAATTTCTTGTGATATTGACCATGGCGAAGGCAGAGATCCTCTGGACTGGACGACTTAAGTGGGCAGGACTGATGAGCAGGATATCATCAACAGCTGATAAACTGTGGAGAGTAATGGGAGCTGGCAATTAGCCGACAGCTGAGCGGCTAGCTCTGAGAAGGAAGGGCTGAGCCCAGCCCTGACACTAGCAAACTGCTTTCTGTGGGGGGCACTCAGAAGGAGGGAGGAGCCAGGATCACAGAAGAGGGACTCGAGAAGAGAAGGATCTGGGCCTCTCTGTGCAAAACCATTACACAAAGTAGGTAAGTATGATGTGCTCTGACTAGGCCATGCAAGGACATTCACCTTTTTCTCCTTCTACCGCTGTGTGGTCATATTTCTGTGGGCTTCGGGTCATTGTCATGTTGAAAACCTTCTTCCCGTTGACATCTTTCTGGCAGAGGGCAGCAGATTTGGAACTTCTGATGTGAGGGGGGACTACTTATATGAAAGGAAAGATTCTGATATGCAGTAAAGAGAGGACTTCTGATCTGATGGGGGGCTTCTGATGTGAAGAGGGGACTTCTGATCTGATGGGGGGCTTCTGATGTGAAGAGAGGACTTCTGATCTGATGGGGGCTTCTTATGTGAAGAGAGGACATCTGATCTGATGGGGGGCTTCTTATGTGAAGAGAGGACTTCTGTTCTGATGGGGGGCTTCTTATGTGAAGAGAGGACTTCTGATCTGATGGGGGGCTTCTGTTGTGAAGAGAGGACTTCTGATCTGATGGGGGGCTTCTTATGTGAAGAGAGGACTTCTGATCTGATGGGGGGCTTCTGGTGTGAAGAGAGGACTTCTGATCTGATGGTGGGCTTCTTATGTGAAGAGAGGACTTCTGATCTGATGGGAGGCTTCTGGTGTGAAGAGAGGACTTCTGATCTGATGGGGGGCTTCTTATGTGAAGAGAGGACTTCTGATCTGATGGGCGGCTTCTGGTGTGAAGAGAGGACTTCTGATCTGATGGTGGGTTTCTTATGTGAAGAGAGGACTTCTGATCTGATGGGAGGCTTCTGATGTGAAGAGAGGACTTCTGATCTGATGGGGGGCTTCTTATGTGAAGAGAGAACTTCTGATCTGATGGGGGGCTTCTGCTGTGAAGAGAGGACTTCTGATCTGATGGGGGGCTTCTTATGTGAAGAGAGAACTTCTGATCTGATGGGGGGCTTCTGCTGTGAAGAGAGGACTTCTGATCTGATGGGGGGCTTCTTATGTGAAGAGAGGACTTCTGATCTGATGGGGGGCTTCTTATGTGAAGAGAGAACTTCTGATCTGATGGGGGGCTTCTGCTGTGAAGAGAGGACTTCTTATCTGATGGGGGGCTTCTTATGTGAAGAGAGGACTTCTGATCTGATAGGGGTGGGCTTCTGATGTGAAGAGAGGACTTCTGATCTGATGGGGGGCTTTCTCATGTGAGGAGATGACTTCTGATCTGATGGGGGGGGGCTTCCTTTGTGAGGAGAGGACTTCTGATCTGATGGGGAGCTTCTTATGTGAAGAGAGGACTTCTGCTCTGATGGGGGGCTTCTGATGTGATGAGAGGACTTCTGATCTGATGGGGGGCTTCTTATGTGAAGAGAGGACTTCTTATGTGATGGGGGGCTTCTGATGTGAAGGGAGGACTTCCAATGAGATGGGGGCTTGTAATGTAGGCGGGTGGTACTACCTCCATGTTCCCCTCCTCGTTGGGCGCCAAGTGTGGGTCACATAGGAGCCATACCCTGGGGTGGGTTCTTCTAGGCTACGCTAGGCACCTGAGACACTTACAGTGCCCTGTTCACCAGTGACCAGGGACAAGTGGAGATCGCTTTCAGCGATAACTCAACCTTAGAGCAGACCTTTAACTCAAAGATGGCCGGCCGTACACCGTGTACACTTGAACAGATGACTGAACTCTCATTAACTCTCTTCATGTTAATGTACACCACAGCTGTCACTTCTTGCAGGTACCTAGTTTTGACAGGTACCTGCTCCCTAGAAACACTAGGGACAGATTCTAATAAATTCCATTTCCAAGCTGAGTAACTCCACCCAAAAAAAGAGGAATTCAACTTAGAGTCCTCATTTATTGGGTGCTTTTTACTTTTTTAAAGTACCCCAGCCTATTTGGCCCCCTTTTTTGTGTGTTTTCAGATAACTCCCCCCCCCTCTGGTTCTTCTGGTTCCCCTCCGGGGAAGTGCTGTCACCCCTGGATTCCTTTCCTGGGGTGGCACATTGGGACCAGCGTGGATAAGGCGGGGCCAGACGTACGCTCGTTTCCCCATTTGGATTCCTGGCGTCCTGTGCGTTCTTGCCCCCGAGTTTTACTCTGGCAGTCAGCCTCTTTTCCTGAATATATTTGGGTATGTGCACTGTTTTTTTTTTTTTTATCATAATGTACAGAATGATGTTAGATGCAGGAAATATGTACAATGCATTCGTTTTCTAATTACGCTATTTCATATTTTGTTATGTAGTGTAAAATCCTTCTACAATTTGCGCTTGATGAAGTGACTCCTTTAGCAGTCCCGAAACGCGTAGGCTCAGGTGGAAGACTACATGAATACACATTTGGTTCGCTCATCAGTATATTCCTGATTTTATTGTTAAATTTATTATTCTATGTGACTGTAGTAGATTTTTTGTATATTTTTGTATATTTGTACCAATAAAACTGCTTTTATTTACTCCGTTGCCTTTAAAGTCCCACCATTTCCTGGCGGCAACTCTTGTGACATAATTGGATGGTACCCCCCTCTTCACATTTATTGGGTGGGGGGGGGGGTAAGCGGGTACCTAGGCAATCCCAGCGGAAGTTCTCCTCTCCCCCTCCCTTCCTGCAGTCTTCTGGGAAACGTCACAGGCCCTAGAAGACTGCAGGACCATTCACGAAGCACAGCGGGCAGCCAGCCGTGAAGCCGAAAAGTCACATAGCTGGCTGCCCAGAGTTAGGATGCTGGCACCGGGAAACCAGAGGCTGGCGAAGAACTAGCCTGGGTGAGAGGTGCTGGTTCCCTTTGAAGATAAGTGTCCTTTTATTGAAGGTCAGCAGCTACAGGATTTGTAGCTGCTGACTTTTAATTTTTTTGGTGGACATCCTCTTTAAATACAGTTAAACTTTGTCATGTTGGGTATCATATCTGTGGCTCACCTTGTACAACCAATGTCTCTGGAACTGCGAGCCTCTGCAGCTGGAGGGCCACTTCTCCACTCAACACAAATTATCCTCACAAATTGCTTCAGATGTTCTACTTGATGTGCAATAAAATGCTACTTTGACTACAAATTCCCTTTGAAAATAGAAGGCCTCATTCAGAGTGATACTTGTATCAGCATGACAAGGAGCACGCCATCTCTGAAAGCCTCTCATATGAAAGGCCTGGAGAAGCCGGGAGACTTTATGACAAGGAAGAACATCATTAGGTAACAAATTGTCCTAAACAAGACCTCTAGTTACAATGACAATAGAAGGTCACATAATGTCCTCACTCACTTTCTCCCCGACAATGGCAGGGTGTCTCCATCCAGCAACAAATCATTTCTGGGTATTAATGAAAACCAGTTTGGTTGGAGTCAAAGAGCTGATAGCGAGCTTGCTGTGCTCATCCACTTGTTAATAAAGCAATCTGCCCTCCAGCTAAAACAATTACAGTGCGTGGTTGTCTTATAGCTGTGCAGTAAAACTCCTTCATGGCTGTAATTAGAATGAAGACCTCAGTTACAAAGTTGCAAAGGCAGGAAAGGAATACGAAAAAGAATAGAGCTGGTGATGTTTTTTTTTTTTGTTTTTGTTTTTTTAAATGGGGACTGTAATGTTTTATATTTGTTTTTAGGTATTCGTAGGTAAGTGATACTGGTCAGATCATTGTAAATAATTCTACCAATATCTTTCTTGGTTTTTAGTCGTGGCGCCATTGCAAAATCTCAAGGCACCCAGTCTAAAATGTTAAATCATAAATGGTTCTTATCACTATGAAAGCTGAGCCTGGGACGATGCACACAACTGCCCACTTCACTTCAGAGGTCCCCCCCCCCCATCACATCAGAGGTCCCCCCCCATCATATCAGAAGACCCCTTCCCTTTAAAGGTTTCCCCATCACATTAGAACTCCATTCATAGATCAGAGTCCTCCCTTCAGATCAGAGCCCCCCCTCCCCCCAACACATCAGTGATCACCCAATCACATCAGAGATCCCTCCATCAGATCAGAGCCCCCCCTTTACACCAGGGTCCCCCTTCACATCAGGGGTTCTCTCATCACATCAGAAGTCCTTCCATTACATTGGAGCCCCCTTTTACATCACAGTCCCCCCTTCATATCAAAGACCCCACTTCACACCAGAGTGCCCCCCCCCATCACATCAGAGGCCCCACTTTATATCTTTAAATCTAAGTACACCTACCATATCAGAACCTTCCCTCTACACCAGAGGCCCCTCCATCACTTTAGAAGTCCCCCAACCACATCAGAATTTCTCATTAAATCAGAGGTCCCCATCACATCAGAGACCCCCCCCCCCCCATCACATCAGTGGTTACCCAATCACATCAGAGTCCCCCTTTACATCATATCCCCCCTTCATATCAGAGACCCCACTTCACATCAGAGGCCTCACTATATATCTTTATATCTAAGTACCCCTACCACATCAGAACCTCCCCTTTACATCAGAGCCCCCCCCAACCCCATAACATCAGAGGTCCCTTTATCACATCAGGGGTCTCAATCACATCAGAAGTCCTCATCACATCAGAGGTCCCCATTACATCAGAGGTCCCCCATCACATCAGAGGTCCCTCCATCACATCAGAGGTCCCTCTATCACATCAGAGGTCCCCCTATCACATCAAAGGTCCCTATCACATCAGAGGTCCCCATTACATCAGAGGTCCCCAATCACATCAGAGGTTCCCCATCACATCAAAGGTCCCCCATCACATTAAAAGGTCCCATTCACATCAAAAGCCTCCATTACATCAGAGGTTCCCCATCGCATCATAGGTCCCCCTTTACATCATAGCCCCCCTTCATATCAGAGACCCCACTTCACATAAGAGGCCTCATTATATATCTTTATATCTAAGTACTCCTACCACATCAGAACCTCCCCATTACATCAGAGGTCTCCGTCACATCAGAGCCCCCCACCCCACCCCATCACATCAGAGGCCTTTATCATATCAGAGGTCCCTCCATCACATCAGAGGTCCCTCCATCATATCAGAGGTCCCCATCACATCAGAGGTCCCCATCACATCAGAGATCTCTCCATCACATCAGAGGTCCCCCATCACATCAAAGGTCCTCATCACATCAAAAGTCCCCATCACATCAGAGGTCCCCCATAACATCATAGGTCCCCCCAGCACATCAGAGGTTCCCATCACTTTAGAGGTTCCCCATCACATCAGAGGTCCCCTATAACATCGTAGGTCCCCCCAGCACATCAGAGGTCCCCATTACATCGTAGGTCCCCCCCCAGCACATCAGAGGTCCCCATGACATCAGAGGTCCCCATCACATCAGAGGTCCCCCTATCACATCAGAGGTCCCCCATCACATCAGAGGTCCCCATCACATCAGAGGTCCCCCTATCACATCAGAGGTTCCCCATCACATCAGAGGTCCCCCCCCCCATCACATCAGAGGTCCCAACCTTAACATCAGAGGTTCTCCATCACATCAGAGGTTCTCCATCACATCAGAAGTCCCCCATCACATCAAAGGTCCCCATCACATCAAAGGTCCCCATCACATCAAAAGTCCCCATCACATCAGAGGTTCACCATCACATAAGAGCTCCCCCATCACATCAGAGGTCCCCATCACATCAGAAGTCCCCATCACATCAAAGGTCCCCCATCACATCAGAGGTCTCCCATCACATCGGAGGTCCCCCTATCACATCAGAGGTCCCCCCATCACATCAGAGGTCCCCCATCACATCAGAAGCTGGCAGCAGCCGCACGCACCACAACATACTGGTATTTCGTGGTGAGCATGTGCACTGGAAAGCCCCCTAGGGTGCGAAGAGACGCAATTCCACTGCTGTGTCTGGAGGGTCATGGAAACCCACAGCCGGGGTATCATGTGATCGCTATGATTGGTCATAGCGATCACATGATTAGAATGTCAACAAAACAGTCATGATTGGCTTCCATTCATCAACATTTTATTAAAAAAAAAAACATCCACATTTTATTAAATTTCTTCATTTTCTAAAAAATTGTGACGAAAAAATCACAACTTTAAAAAAAACTCGCCATGCCTCTTACTAAATACCTCGGACTGTCTACTTTCCAAAAAGGGGTCATTTGGGGGGTGATTGTACTGTGACTTTCCTACAGACTAAATAATAAACACAGATTTGGGTTATTTGTACCAAAGAAATGTAGCAGAATACATTTTGGTCTAAATTTATGAAGAAAGATTATTTATTTGCAACATTTTATATCAGCCACTAAGAAAAATGCGTTTTGTTTTTTTAAATTTCAGTCTTTTTTCCTTTATTTAGCAAAAAATAATAAACCCAGCGGTGATTAAATACCACAAAAAAAAAAGCTCAAGTTGTGTGAACAAAATACTAAATATATGTATGAGTACAGTGTTGTATGACCGCGCAATTGTCATCCAAAGTGTGACAGCGCTGAAAGGTGAAAACGAACCTGGGCAGGACGGGGGTGAAAGTGCCCGGTATTGAGGTGGTCAAGGGAAACTGTAAGCTCAGCTGGGGAATACATGGATCAGTTTTTTCGTTCTGCCAGCGGGCTGAATGAAAAAAACTGAATCGATTCCTTCATGCACACATTTGAGGTGAATGGAGGAATCCTCCGGATGTACTATTGTAGTCTGACTGTAGAGCAGTCAGCTGGACTCCTCAGCTGTCCGAATGTAATGATCAGCGCTGCAGCCTATTGGCTGCAGAGCTGATCGAACGAAAAAAATTTCAGCAAGCCCGTTTGTGAGCAGTCATTTAGTAGATCAATTTCTCTCAAACATGGATCGTCCATACCCTGTTTCCCCGAAAATAAGACCTAGCGTGATTGTCGGTGATGGCTGCAATATAAGCCCTACCCCCCAAATAAGCCCTAGTTAAAGTCCTTGTAGGTCTTATTTTCAGGGTAGGGCTTATTTTCGGGAAAACAGGGTAGGGCTTATTTGGGGGGGGGGGGGCTTATATTGCAGCCATCACCGACAACCACGCTAGGTCTTATTTTTGGGGAAACAGGGTAGATGTATGAGCTGGCAGACTATTGACCCTTCTTCAACCAGCCAAAGAGAATATATAGGCTGCCATCGCTGCCCTCTCTGTGAAAATACTGGTTGCCTGATTGTCATACAAATCAATCACTGATCAATCAATCAGTAACCTGACTCAAGTATGCAGATCAGTTCTGACTTCACTTGCTGCATGTTTTTTTTTTGCTCAGTAACTCGGCCAGCTTCAGAGTTCCTCTCTTTAAGTGCATGTCTACCAGTCGGGTATGACTGCCTATCACAGGTGTGCACAGGGGGTGTGCCAGATGTGCCTGGGCACACCCTAATCACTATGTGCAGTGTCAAATCCCCCTTACTCCCTGGGCTTACCCCCATCACCTGTTGCCCCCCCCCCCCCACCCTGCATGCTGCTGGCTTCCCTCCTCCCCTCTCCCCCCACCTGCTGCGGGGGATGTTTCAGGGTGGACCGGGGGGGAGGGACTAGTAAATATGTAATTTAACAGTCCCTTCCTTTTCTAAATGAACACAGTGAATACGCACGCTTACTGTGTCCATTCATAACGGAAGCATAGTAAACTGTGTTCAGTATGCTTCAGTTTGTGAATGAACAGGAAGCCGCTTAGCACAGAGCACTTCCCATTCATTCACTGTGCATTGCAGCCGAGGCTGCAGAGAAAGGAATGTGTGTGTGAGCTTTGGGGTGCACACCCTAATGCAACGGTCTGCACACACCTATGCTGCCTATGCATGGTGAGTTCCTGATATGGATTATACTGCGGCTCGGACCCCGTGTTCTATTTTTCATCACATATGACGTCACAGGTTGTGTCATCACCAGAAATCAATGGAAGTCTCTGGTGATGATGATGTCACTTTAAATGTCAGGATAACATTTCTGTGTGTAAAAAGCGGCTTCTCTATTCTTTTGTCCCGGCAAATGATTCACTTTTTCCTCTCCTACATTTGTAATACTTTACTGATGAAAAACTGCAAAGCACAGAGCCATGACTGGGACCAGGACAAGGGGTGGGCAGGAGGGACAGCTGCCCTGGGCACTGTATTATCATGTGGGTTGAGGGGGGGGGGGGGCACTGCGAGGAGATTGAGGGAGAAGGAACTTGTGTTGGGAGGGGGAATTTGAGGGGCAGCAGGGGGTAAGAATTGTTTTAAGAGGAAAGATGTAGGGGCAGTGTACTAGGAGTGGTGATTTAGGGGGAGGGGGGATTTGGGTTCGAAGGGAGGATGGGGAAAGAGGATTTGTACTAGGAGGGGTGATTTGGGGGGGGGGTTTGGGATGGAAGGGAGGATGGGGAAAGAGGATTTGTACTAGGAGGGGTGATTTGGGGGGGGGGGATTTGGGATGGAAGGGAGGATGGGGAATTAGGATTTGTACTAGGAGGGGTGATTTGGGGGGGGGGGATTTGGGATGGAAGGGAGGATGGGGAATAAGGATTTGTACTAGGAGGGGTGATTTGGGGGTGGGGGATTTGGGTTGGAAGGGAAGATGGGGAATGAGGATTTGTACTAGGAGGGGTGATTGGGGGGGGGATTTGGGATGGAAGGGCGGATGGGCAAAGAGGTTTTGTACTAGGAGGGGTGATTTGGGGGAGGGGGGATTTGGGATGGAATGGAGGATGGGGAAAGAGGATTTGTGCTAGGAGGGGGGACTTGGGGGGGGTTACGTTAGAAGAGGTGATATGGTAGAGGGGAGAGGGGGATTGTACTAGAAGGGGAGATTTTTGTTCAGGGGGATTTGTGCTAGTAGGGGTGATTGGGGGGTATTTGCGCTAGGAGTGAAAATGGGGGTGGGGGATTTGTGATAGGAGGTTGGCTTTACAGTGTGTGTGTGTGTGTGGGGGGGAAGAGGATGTGTACTTGGAGGGGAAATTTTAGGGGGGATTGGTGGACAGAGTTTGGTGTTGGGATGGGGGGATTTCAGAAGGGGTGGATTTGTAGTGGAAGGAGGGGGGAAGCATGCAGATTAGTGCTAATTTTTTTGGGGAAGGGGGATTGTTGCTGACACATATTGCCTATACATCTTGGTGGGGGGGCAGTTTGGCATGGTCGCCCTAGGTTCTACATTAACTTGTCCCGGCACTGTCTGCAATTTTGCCCTTTTGCCATTTGCCCAATTGTGCCATTTTTTCAGTGGTATTGGAAGTGGTCCTATACCAGCATGTGATCAGGACCCGACTCAGGTATGCAGATCAGATCTGACTTCACTTGCTGCATGCTTTTTTTTTTTGCTCAGTTACTCAGCCAGCTTCAGAGTTCCTGTCTACCAGTCGGGTATGACTGCCTATGAATGGTGATTTCCTAATATAGATATTTTATTGCAGCTTGGACCCATGTTCTGTTTTTCATCACACATGACGTCAAAGTTGTGTCATCACCAGAAATCAATGGAAGTCTCTGGTGATGATGATGTCACTTTAAATGTCAGGTAAACATTTCTGTGTATAAAAAGCCGCTTCTCTTTTCTTTTATCCCGGCAAATGATTCACTTTTTCCCTCTAAAGCCCCCCCCCCCCCCCACTTCTCCCCCTTGTGCCCTTGAAGTGAGCTCATTGGATTAGTTATGCATGGCAGGCTCTGAGCCATCCAGAGCAGCCGGGTGTCAGATGTCACGTGTATGGGGACAATGGCTGCTGTGAGCTGCACTGTGCAGAATGACAATAGGCACCGGCCGGTAATTCCCTGCACCCTCTGCAGACCCTTTCTCTGCACAAAGCCCCGTTTATATGCATTTGTCTCCATTTAGCTATTCACTCCGATACAGTTTGCCTAGAAATCTCTTTGTTCTTTTTTATTTCCAAGTCAGAAGAAGTTTCTTAAACAACTTTTACAAGTCTATAGAGAATCCCCCCAGCCTGGACACGTGCCTATAGTGGGCACTCCGAGTCCTACAGCTCCCAGTATACCCACCTGGAGTGGTGCCCCGGGGCAGGGGAAAGTGTCAGCATGGGTGTGCCAACCTGCTTAGCCTGCAGGGGGTAGTATATCAATTTTTTATGTTGTCGGGTGTCATCCTGCCCCCCCAGGGCACAAAGGAGGGAGGACAAAAATATAGAGATAGGCTAGTAAGAAAAAGAAAGTAATTACTGTCACCCCCAGGGTCAGGATATTGCCCTATAGTGGGCACTCCTACAACCCCCAGTATACCCACCTGGAGGTGTCCCAGCCCAAGGCAGGGGGGAGAGTGTCAGCATGGGTGTGCCAACCCGTTCAGCCTGCAGGGGGCAGTATATAAATTTTCCACACTGTTGGGTGTCATCCTGCCCCCAGGGCACAAGGGAGGGAGGACATAGAGATAGTCTAGTAAGAAAGAAAGAGAAAGTGATAATTACTGCCACCCCCAGGGTCAGGATATTGCCCCATAGTGGGCACTTCTATATCTCCCCCAGTATACCCACCTGGAGGTGCACCAGGGCAGGAGAAAGTGTGTCAGCATGGGTGTGCCAACCCACTCAGCCTGCAGGGGGCAGTATATTAATTTTCCACGCTGCCGGGTGTCATCCTGCCCCCTGGGCACAAAGGAGGGAGGGCAAGAATATAGAGACCGGCTAGTGATAAAGAAAAAGTGATAATTACTGCCACCCCATTCAGGATATTGCCATAGTGGGCACTCCTACAACTCTCAGTATACCCACCTGGTAGGACCTAGAAGTGCCCCAGGGCACGGGAAAGTGTGTCAGTATGGATGTGCCAACCTGCTCAGCGAGTGGGCAGTATATACATTTTCCATGCTGTTGGGTGCCATCCTGCCCTCAGGGCACAAAGGAGGGAGGGCAGGGAGGACATAGAGTTAGGCTATAAGAAAGAAAGAGAAAGTGGTAATTACTGCCACCCCAGTCAGGATATTGCCCTATAGTGGGCACTTCTATATCTCCCAGTATACCCACCTGGAGGTGCCCCAAGGCAAGGGGAGTGTGTCGGCATAGGTGTGCCAACATGCTTAGCCTGTAGGGGGCAGAATATCAATTTTCATGCTGTTGGGTGTCATCCTGCCCCCGGGGCACAAAGGACGGAGGGAAAGAATATAGAGATGGGTGTGCCAACATGCTTAGCCTGCAGGGGGCAGAATATCAATTTTCACGCTGTTGGGTGTCATCCTGCCCCCGGGGCACAAAGGAGGGAGGGCAAGAATATAGTCATAGGCTAGTAAAAAAGAGAAAGTAATTACTGCCACCCCCAGGGCCAGTATATTGCCCTATAGTGGGCACTCCTACAACTCCCAGTATACCCACCTGGTAGGACCTGGAAGTGCCCCAGGGCACGGGAAAGTGTGTCAGCATGGGTGTGCCAACCTGCTCAGCCTGCAGGGGGCAGTATACAAGTTCTCCATGCTGTCGGGTGTCATCCTGCCCCCGGGGCACAAAGGAGGGAGGGCAAGAATTTAGTCATAGGCTAGTAAAAAAGAGAAAGTAATTACTGCCACCCCCAGGGCCAGTATATTGCCCTATAGTGGGCACTCCTACAACTCCCAGTATACCCACCTGGTAGGACCTGGAAGTGCCCCAGGGCACGGGAAAGTGTGTCAGCATGGGTATGCCAACCTGCTTAGCCTGCAGGGGGCAGTATACAAGTTTTCCATGCTGTCGGGTGTCATCCTGCCCCCGGGGCACAAAGGAGGGAGGGCAAGAATTTAGTCATAGGCTAGTAAAAAAGAGAAAGTAATTACTGCCACCCCCAGGGCCAGTATATTGCCCTATAGTGGGCACTCCTACAACTCCCAGTATACCCACATGGTAGGACCTGGAAGTGCCCCAGGGCACGGGAAAGTGTGTCAGCATGGGTGTGCCAACCTGCTCAGCCTGCAGGGGGCAGTATACAAGTTTTCCATGCTGTCGGGTGTCATCCTGCCCCCAGGGCACAAAGGAGGGAGGACATAGAGATAGGCTAGTGAGAAAGAGAAAGTGGTAATTACTGCCACCCCAGTCAGGATATTGCCCTCTAGTGGGTACTTTTGATTGATAGTTCCAATTACCTACAGTTGCAATACTTTGCTGCTGAAGAACTGCCAATCCCAGGAAGTACAGAGCCAAGATTGGGCTCTGCAAGTGCCAATTTTTTTTTAGTGGTATTGGAAGTGGTCCCCACCAACATGTGATTATCCCCCTTTATTAGCTGTGCAATGGGCATTTTCGCTGAATGGCTGTTAATTTAAATTCTAACCCCAGAGCCAGGCAGCCACAAAGCTGGCCATACACTGATACGTTTTTCCTGCATTTTTACGCAAAAAGTAGTCGTTTCTGTACTACTTTTGGCGATTTCCGGCTGCGATTTCCATTGACATCTGTGCAGAAACCCGCACAGATGTTTCTAAAACCGTCCCCGAAGTCGGGATTGGCATGCGGGAATGAATTCGCACGAGTTCGTTCCCGCAGTCAGTGTGAACCAGGGCTAAAAGTGGATTGGAAAATCAAATTTTGTTGAGCCAGATGTTGCAGCCAGGGACATCCATGGAACAATTTTATTTGGTTTAGCAGGAATTGGATGGAATTCGTTGCGTGTATGGCCAACTTTAGGCTGAGTTCATAACTTTGCGGCGTAGTTCCACCCTCCAAGAAGTTTTTTCGTAAAAGTCAGCAGCTACAAACACTGTAGCTGCTGACTTTTAATAAGGACACTTACCTGTCCAGGGAGCCCGCGATGCCCCCCCCCCCGCCCCCAGGCCGATCCGTCAATCGGTGCAGGTGCCGCCATTCCTGGTAAGGGAACCCGGTAGTGGAGCCTTCAGGCTTAACAGCCGGTTTCCTACTGCGAATGCGTGAGTCGCGTGGCACTTTTTGAATGGCCCCGTCGTCTTCTGGGACACACATGGGTCCCAGAAGGCAGCGGGGGAGAAGCAGGAGGAGGGCCCTCGCCGCAGAAGAGGAAATGACGCACTGCGCCGTGGCCGAGCTAGGACCGAAGTACACTATGTACTTCATAAAAAGGTAAGAAAAAATAAATAAATAAATAAATAGTTATCCAAAAAACGAGGGGTGGAGAGGTGGAGGGGTGGAGGGGTGGGGGGTGGTCTTTAATTTAAGATCAAGTTGTAAAAGTGGGTGGAGCTCCGCTTTAACACAAAGCAAAGCCGATGTACTTTCTGCATTCATTTCAGTTCATTTGAATGGGTTCCACAATACACTAAAACATATAAAATATGCCTTAAAATATAAACAATGTAACAAAAATGTCTTCAGTAGAACCCGAAGTATAAACTCTTATTTACAAATAAAGCAAAAGTAAAAAAATATTTACACATCCAAAGTTACAACATGCTGTACTTGCCTAAGTCCTGGTTCACGTTGACTCTACTTTGAAATCGCGCCCACTTCACTTGAAGTAGCGCGATTTCAAAGTAGCAAGGTCAGCGCCATTTCAGGTGCTACTTGATGGACATCTGTGCGGCTTCATGCCGAGATGTCTATTGAAGTCGCACCTGAAATCGGCAAAAGTAGTGCAGGAACTACTTCTGCAAATCGGTGCGGCGCCCGCAAATTCGGTGTCGCACCTATTGGAACAGCGTCATTGCCTCCAATAGGCTGCGACTTGTCATGCGATTTGATCTCTCAAAATCGCAGGACAAATCGCTCGAATGTGAACCTAGGCTAAGCTGCTTTCACACCTGGTGCGTTTTGAATCACGGGGAGGGGGGGGGGGGGAGGGAATAGCCGCGATTCTACCCACGATTTCAAAACGCCCAGGTGTGAGTGACAAATCGCACAACGCACATTTCAGATGCCATTCATTTACATGGCGCCTAAAAACGGGGTGCGGTTCTGCCGCGATTGTCGCGCAATAAATCGTGCTGCAGTCGCAGCAAGCCGCATCTCGTGAAGCTTGTCGCCAAAAAAAAAAAAAAAAATTTCTGGAGCTTATGCCCATAAAAACTAGGGGTGGGTGGGGTGATTTTTCCTAACTCCTAATTAAAACCAGGGAAAAGATAAAGAAATTAAGCTGGAGTTATTGTCAATATCAAACACTCAGGCTAGGTTCACACCATACAGGTGCGACAGCGCATGCGCGTGCTTCTGTGCGTTTCCTGCACGTTCACGAGCTTTGCGTGTAAAGCACTCGGGCTTTCACACTGGAGTCACAGAAGAGGTGCTTTGCAGGCGCTCTTTTTAGCGCTATAGTGCCTCAGTGTGAAAGTAGCCGTATGGTCCAGTGCAGAAAAATGCAGAATGTTCTACTTTTTTTTTCTGGAACTGCAAACACTGCTGTGAACTATGCCATTGGAAATCAAATAACCTACTTTCCATGCGTTTTTGATGCAGAAAAAAAAATGCACTGGACTGTATGTCGTGCGAACTGGCCCGAACATGCTGCATTTTACCTGCCCTGGACTGTACCGGAACACTGTAAAAAGCATCTAAAACGCAGCAGAACGCACGCACCAAAAACGCACTGGAACACCCATGTCTTTATTTAACGGTAAAAAAAAAGAGGGGGGAAAATGCACTGGACTGCATCAAAAAACGCACCAGAAACACGTCAAAAACGCACTGGAACGCATCAAAACGCATAAAAAAATTATGGATGCAGAAAAGCATCTGGAACGCATTTGCACGGCATTTCTATGGTGTGAACTGGCCCTAAATAAAGAAAAGGGTGTTCCAGTGCGTTTTTGATGTATTTTACAGCATTCCAGTACAGTTCAGTGCAGGTAAAATGCAGCATATTCGGGCCAGTTCACACGACATGCAGTCCAGTGCGTTTTTTTTTTTCCTGCATCAAAAACGCATGGAAAGTAGGTTATATTATTTCCAATGGCATTGTTCACAGCAGTGTGTTCCAGTTCCGGAAAAAAAAAAGTAGAACATTTTGCATTCTTCCTGCACTGTATGGCTACGTTCACACTGAGGCGCTTTACAGGCGCTACAGTGCTAATAATAACGCCTGCAAAGCGTCTGTAAATCGCCTCTCCTGTCTCTCCAGTGTAAAACCCCCGAGTGCTTTCACACTGGAGCGGTGCGCTTGTGGGACGGTAAAAAAAGTCCTGCAAGCAGCATCTTTGCAGCGCTTTCGGAGCGGTGTATACACCGCTCCGAAAGCGCCCCTGCCCATTCAAATCAATAGGCAGCGCTGCCGAAGCGCCTGCAAAGCGCTGTGGGAGTGGCGCCTTGCGGGCACGTTTAACTCTTTATTCGACCACTAGCAGGGTTAAAAGTGGCTGAAAAGCGCTGCTAAAATGATCGGAAAGCGCCGCTAAAGTGCCCTACTGGAACGCTGTAAATAACATCAAAAAATGCTCTGGAACGCACCTTAATGCACCAAAAACGCACTGGAACACCCATATCTTTATTAAATGGTAGGAGAAAAGAGGGGGGTGGAATGCACTGGACTACATCAAAAACGCAGCAAAAACACAACAAAACTGCACTGGAACGCATCAAAACGCATCAAAAATGTGCATGCAGAAAAGCATCTGGAACCCATCCGGACTGCGTTTCTATTCTGTGAACTGGCCCTTCTACTTTTTTTTTTTACTGGAATGCACTGGAACTGCAAGCACTGGTTTGAACTATGCCATTGGAAATCATATAAGATATTTTCCATGCGTTTTTGAAGCAGAAATAAAAAACGCGTTGGACTGCAAGTTGTGTGAAGTGGCCCTGTCTATATATCTCACGTGGTGAACCTCCAGGTAACATTCCGGGAAGAAAGCACAAATCACCTAATAATGCACAAAAGACTTTTATGTTTGCACCGCGTCACTTTATTTGTTATTATGTCGGCACACAGGTTGTTTTTTTTTCTTTAGTGAAGATATTCACAATACATACCGCAATATTTAATGGTATAATCCAGTAGTTTAAGCAAGTGCTGCCTGAATATTTATTGATGTTTGCCCAAAAGGATTTAATGCTCATAGATCTTCTTCCACTTTTGGTAAGGCTTTTAGCCCTTAGATATCACTATGGCGTCTAATGGATCTACGACATTAAAGTCCAACGGTCCAAATTTTGCTGATTCTCCTTTCTCCAGCAGCCCCTTTGGCGGCAAAGAACAGCTGTCACCTTCATAAAACTACAGTCCGGCCACAAGCCAGCAGTGTAAAGTTTATGGGGCAATAGACAGCCTGGGGCATTTCACCCCCCCTCCCCCCTCCCCATACTGTACAGCCTCGTTTTGTTTCCTTTTAATTGCTAATGGCCGGTTGAAAACCTGGTAAAATTGGCCCTGCATGCCCGGGGAGACCATCATTAAATAACAAATTACTTCAACAGGTCTCCTAATTTGTTAATTTGGTGCTGTTGTCTTGCACACCCTGCTGTCTCAGTGCGGATAGGTGAGTCCTTATAGCTGAGATGAATGAGCTCTATTAACTGCCGGCCACAAAGGACCATCGCTTCCCATTGTGGGGCATGGAGTACACGTAGAACCCGCCCTTTGCAAGAGTCCCCGACAGACCAATGGCTTAAAGCAGAACTTTGGATTTCCAAGGTTCTTTGGATTTTTTTTTCCCCCTAATCTTTGCTCCAGAGGGGTCCTGACTCCACTTATTAGTTAATTACAGCTCCGTGTTCTGCATGTACGGCAGCTTTATGTACTCTCCTCCACCAATAGAGTTGTGGGAACCTCCGGGTGTGTGACTTGGGGTGCGAGCATAATGCCCCCGTACACACGATCGCACATTCCGACACCAAAATCCATGGACTTTTTCCGACGGATGTTGGCTCAAACTTGTCTTGCCAACACACGGTCACACAAATCTTGTCCGAAATGCCGCCAAGAACGCGGTGACGTACAACGCGTACGCCGAGCCGAGAAAAATGAAGTTCAAAAGCCAGTGCGGCTCTTCTGCTTGATTCTGAGCATGCGTGGAACTTTGTGCGTCGGAAATGTGTACTCAGAATTCCCGACAACGGATTTTGTTGTCGGAAAATTTGAGATCCAGATCTCAAATTTTGTGTGACGGAAATTCCGATGGAAAATGTCCGATGGAGCCTACACACGGTCGGAATTTCCAACAACAAGCTCCCATAGAACATTTTCCGTCGGAAAATACGGGGCATTAGTGTGCGCAGCCTATTGCATTACCAACTCACCCCAACGCTCAAACACTCATGCATGATACACTGTAGATAGATAGATAGATAGATAGATAGATAGATAGATAGATAGATAGATAGATAGATAGATAGATAGATAGATAGATAGATAGATAGATAGATAGATAGATAGATAGATAGATAGATAGATAGATAGATAGATAGATAGATAGATAGATAGACAGTGCCATAAAAAAGTATTCCTACACCTAAACATTTTCCACATTTTCTCATGTTACAACCAAAATGTATTTTATTGGGATTTTAGGTGATAGACCAATACAAAGTGGCACATAATTGTGAAGTAGAAGGAAAATTATAAATGATACAAATAAATCTGTGAAAAGTGTCGGGGGGCATTTGTATGGCGCCCCCCTGAGTCAATGCTCGGAATGGTCAGGGGTGGGTAGTGGGGTTCCCCAGGGCTCTGTGCTGGGACCAATCCTATTTATTTTGTTCATAAATGACCTGGAGGATGGGATAAACAGTTCAATCTCTGTATTTGCAGACGATACTAAGCTAAGCAGGGCAATAACTTCTCCACAGGATGTGGAAATCTTGCAAAAAGATCTGAACAAATTAATGGGGGAGGGGCAACTACATGGCAAATGAGGTTCAATGTAGAAAAATGTAAAATAATGCATTTGGGTGGCAAAAATCTGAATGCAATCTATAGACTGGGGGGAGAACCTCTGGGGGGATCTAGGATGGAAAAGGACCTGGGGGTCCTAGTAGATGATAGGCTCAGCAAAGACATGCAATGCCAAGTTGCTGCTAATAAAGCAAACAGAATATTGGCATTAAAAAGGGGATCAACTCCAGAGATAAAACAATAATTCTCCCACTCTACAAGACTCTGGTCCGGCCGCACCTGGAGTATGCTGTCCAGTTCTGGGCACCAGTCCTCAGGAAGGATGTACTGGGAATGGAGCGAGTACAAAGAAGGGCAACAAAGCTAATAAAGGGTCTGGAGGATCTTAGTTATGAGGAAAGGTTGCGAGCTCTGAACTTATTCTCTCTGGAGAAGAGACGCTTGAGAGGGGATATGATTTCAATTTATAAATACCGGACTGGTGACCCCACAATAGGGATAAAACTTTTTCGCAGAAGGGAGTTTAACAAGACACGTGGCCACTCATTAAAATTAGAAGAAAAGAGGTTTAACCTTAAACTACGTAGAAGGTTCTTTACTGTAAGAGCGGCAAGGATGTGGAATTCCCTTCCACAGGCGGTGGTCTCAGCGGGGAGCATTGATAGCTTCAAGAAACTATTAGATAAGCACCTGAAAGACCGCAACATACAGGGATATATAATGTAATACTGACATATAATCACACACATAGGTTGGACTGGATGGACTTGTGTCTTTTTTCAACCTCACCTACTATGTAATACTTTGTAGAACCCCCTTTCTCTGCAATTACAGCTGCAAGTCTTTTTGGGGATGTCTCTACCAGCTTTGCACATCTAGAGAGGGACATTTCTGCCCATTCTTCTTTGTAAAATATCTCAAGCTCTGTCAGATTGGATGGAGAGCGTCTGTGAACAGCAATTTTTAAGCCTTGCCACAGATTCTCAATGTGATTTAGGTCTGGACTGTGACTGGGCCATTCTAACACATGAATATGCTTTGATCTAAACCATTCCATTGTAGCTCTGGCTGGATGTTTCGGGTCGTTGTCCTGCTGGAAGGTGAACCTCCGCCCCAGTCTCAAGTCTTTTGCAGACTCTAACAGGTTCTCTTCTAATGCCGCGTACACACGAGCGTACTGTCCGGCAGAAAAGGTTTGACGGAACGATTCCGTCAGACATTCCGATCGTGTGTGGGCTTCATCGGACCTTCATCGGACCTTTTCTGTCGAAAATTCCAACGGACCTAGAAATAGAACATGTTTCAAATCTTTCTGATGGACTCGAGTCCGATCGAAAAATCCGTTCGTCTGTATGCTAGTCCGACGTACAAAAAAGGATGCAAGGGCAGCTATTGGCTACTGGCTATGAACTTCCTTATTCCAGTCCGGTCATATGTCATCACGTTCAAAACGATCGGACTTTGGTGTGATCATGTGTAGGCAAGTCCGTTTCATTGGAACCATCGAAAAGTCCTTCGGAGTTCAGGCAGACGAGAAGTCCGCTCGTGTGTACGCGACATAAGATTGTCCTGTATTTGTCTCCATCCATCTTCCCATCAACTCTGACCAGCTTCCCTGTCCCTTTTGAAGAAAAGCATCCCCACCACATGATGCTGCCACCACCATGTTTCACGGTGGGGATGGTGTGTTCAGGGTGATGTGCAGTGTTAGTTTCCCCCACACATAGCGTTTTGCTTTTAGGCCATAAAGTTGAATTTTGGTCTCATGTGACCAGATCACCTTCTTCCACATGTTTGCTGTGTCCTCCACATGGCTTCTCACAAACTACAAACAGGACTTCTTATGACTTTCTTTCACCAATGTCTTTCTTCTTGTCACTCTTCCATAAAGGGCAGATTTGTGGAGAACACGACTAATAGTTGTCCTGTGGACAGATTCTCCCACCTGAGCTGTGGATCTCTACAGCTCCTCCAGAGTTACCATGGACCTCTTGGCTCTTCTCTGATGAATGCTCTCCTTGCCCGGCCGGTCAGTTTAGGTGGACGGCCATGTCTTGGTAGGTTTGCAATTGTGCCATACTCTTTCCATTTTCCGATGATGGATTGAACAGAGCTCCGTGAGATGTTCAAAGCTTGGGAGATTTTTTTATAACCTAACCCTGCTTTATACTTCTCCACAACTTTATCCCTGACCTGTCTGGTGTGTTCCTTGGCCTTCATGATGCTGTTTGTTCACTAAGGTTCTCTAATAAACCTCTGAGGGCTTCACAGAACAGCCGTATTTATACTGAGATTAAATTACACACAGGTGGAATCTATTTACCAATTAAAAGACTTCTGAAGGCAATTGGTTCCACTAGATTTTAGTTAGGGCTATCACACCCCTGATATCTCACTTTTGAGATGGAGAAAGGGGGTGAGGACAGAGATTCCCCAGTCCTTTTTCCTGCAGCCTCCTCTGCACTGGTCAGTGAATGAATGGGAAGTGCTCCCTGTTCAGTCAAAAACACAGTTTACTATGCTTCAGTTATGAATGAACACAGTGAGTGAATGGTACTGATCACTCACTGTGTTCATTCAGAAAAGGGAGGGGCTGGTAAATGACGCATTTATCACCCCCTTCCCCAGCTCTCCATCCCGAAACATCCCCCGCAGCAGCCAGCGGCAGAGAAGAGGAGGGAAGCCGGAAGCACTGTGGGGAGGACGCCAGGAGGCCTTGGGAGCAGGGGGAACCTGCGCCGCACAGGGTGATTGGGGTGTGCGGGGTGCGGGGGGGGGGGGTGACACACATGCTCCCCCCCTTTCCTGTCCAATCAGACTGCATGCCCCCATGATGGTTTGATATGGATTTTTAGAGATGCCTATGTCATTTTTTATTTTTTTTTAAGGTTCCTGCTTGAAATTCGCACCATACCTGAAGGATGTGGTATGGATTTGGGGGGTGTACAGGTGCCATTTTTTACATTTCGGGTGGGTTTACCCTTTAAGGTCCACAACAGGCCCTCCTCAAGGATAAGGGTCCTGGTGTGGATTTTGGGACAATTAGGTTTTTTTTTTTTGGGGAATTTTGGATGCAGGATTTATTATAGCAAAAGTAACATTTTCAAAGAAAAAGATATCATTTGTGGGCATTTAATTTATGCTGGCTTTTTTTTTTTTTGCAAGAAAAAGAAAAAAGAAAAAAAAAGAAAACCTGCAAAAGGATGCCTCAAAATAAATACAAAGTACAACCTTGAAAACGTTGCATATGCACATACACTATAATGTCAAAAGTATTGGGACGCCTGCCTTTACACGCCCATGAGCTTTAATGACATCCCAGTCTTAGTCCAGAGGGTTCAATATTGAGTTGGCTCCGCCCTTTACCGCTATAACAGCTTCAAATCTTCCGGGAAGGCCATCCACAAGGTTTAGGAGGGTGTCCATGGGGATGTTTGACCATTCTTCTAGAAGCGCATTTGTGAGGCCAGGACAAGAAGGCCTGGCTCGCAGTCTTCACTCTAATTCATCCCAAAGGTGTTCTATCTGGTTGAGGTCAGGACTCTGTGCAAGCCACTCAAGTTCCTCCACACCAAACTCGCCCATCCATGTCTTTATGGACCTTGCTTTGTGCACTGGTGGGCAGTCATGTTGGAACAGGAAGGGGCCGTCCCCAAACTGTTCCCACAAAGTTGGGAGCATGAAATTGTCCAAAATGTCTTGGTATGCTGACGCCTTCACTGGAACTAAGGGGCCAAGCCCAACCCCTGAAAAACAACCCCACACCATAATCCCCCCTCCACCAAATGATTTGGACCAGTGAACAAAGCAAGGTCAATAAAGACATGGATGAGCGAGTTTGAGGGGGAGGAACTTGACTGGCCTGCACAGAGTCCTGACCTCAACCCAATAGAACACCTTTGGGATGAACTATAGTGGAGACTGGGAGCCAGGCCTTTTCATCCAACATCAGTGCCTGACCTCACAAATGCTCCTCTGGAAGAACGGTCAAACATTCCCATAGGGACATCCTCCTAAACCTTGTGGACAGCCTTCCCGGAAGAGCTGAAGCTGTTATAGCTGCAAAGGGCGGAGCCAACTCAGTATTGAACCCTACGGACTAAGACTGGGATGTCATTAGAGTTCATGTGTGTGTAAAGGCAGGCGTCCCAATACTTTTGACAATATACTGTAGATGCATCAAGGACAGGGTGATCCATCTTGTCTTGAGTTGCTGCTATTCACAGAGAGCCAACATCTACTGAAGTCCCGAATAAAGATCTGCGGATTTTGATTGCATCCGGGAGATGACGTGCTCTTTAGTTGGGACGCGTTCCGGATCAAACAGCCGCGCCGTCCTAGAAATGACAAATTCCGTTCCTTTCTTATCATACAAAACTCTACTTTCCCAGGAGCACTTTGCTGACTGAAGCACCCAACTCCTGAATGCCTGATGACTATAGAAAGTGGATTTTCAAGCGAGGAGAATTGGCGGACCGCCTCTAGTCTCTGTCCTATTTTTCCTGATTCTCCACACTTTTTTATGTAGAGAGAATACGCCGGAGGACTCCGAAGAACAGCTGTATTCAGTCTGATAGATGGGGAGCATTTCAACCCCCCCCCCCCCCCGGCACTGACAGCTCTGCGAGGAACCCCGCAGGGTGAGGTCCTGGAGGTGGAGATTTACTAAAACCGGAGAGTGCGAAAACCGGTGAGGTTGTGCATGGTAGCCAATCAGCTTCTAACTTCAGCTTGTCCGGTTAAAGTGATAGTAAAATCACACTGTTTAGGGCTCATGCACACAGGACATTTTCAAAAACTCCAGCGCTACAGCAGCGTTTAGCCGCATATTTACATTAGCGTTATTGCGCGTTTTCCCACATTTTTGGGCGTTTTTTTCATTAAAAACACTCCCTATAATGTGAAAAAAAATTATTTTAATTAAAAAAAAAACACCTAAATACCTTTTTCCTATTGGATATCCATCTGTCACATGACCCGGCTCTCTCCCAGCCTGTCTGCAGGGAAACATAAGCAGGAGGAGCTTCTAGTCCTCTGCTGCTGGTCACATGTTCAAAAAAAAAAAAGAGTAAAAACAAATACAGTAGTACCTTGGATTACGAGCATAATCCATTCCAGAAGCATGCTTGTAATCCAAAGCACTCGTATATCAAAGCGAGTTTCCCCCATAGGAATCAATGGAAACTCAGATAATTTGTTCCACAGAGACTGCTGGTGTATGCAGTACCGCATGTAGCCAGAGGAGCAGGAACCAAGTGTCTCCGAGTGTCTCCGAGCGTCTCCGAGCGTCTCCCAGTGTCTCTGAGCGTCACTGGCGCCTCTGCACTTCTGGCCAAATGCGGTACTGCACACCCCAGCGGCTTGAATCCTGCTCGTCTTGTGAGAAAACGCTCGCAAATCCAGTCAGGATTTTTTTTTTTTTTTTTTAAATAGCTCATATTGTAAAACACTTGTAAACCACATTACTCACAATCCGAGGTTTCACTATAATTAATATCAATAAACTATTTTAAATTGTGATACAAATATATATTTGCAATCAAATCTTTATTATTATTTTTTTGGCAATAACATGGTGTGGGCGGATTTCTGCCAGTCACAGGCTGTGTCCCTCCCCCTCCAGCATGCATCTTAGAATAACAGGGAGGTGAAGCCTCCGTCAATCTACATGTTTGACCACGCCGCAGAGTGTAATTTCAGCTCTCTGCCCACTTTTTTTTCTGACAGCTCAAACGAGCTGTAAAAAGTCTAGAGTTTGAACAGATGTAGAGAAGAGAAGACGGCAGATAAACAGGTACAACTTATGTAGGAGGATTTGTTTAATCTCTGTGTATCACCCGAAGCCAGTCACTTTACTGGGTAAAAAATTGGGTAAAAAATGATGTGCCCCTCCCCCCCCCCCCCCCCCCAAATGCATACCAGGCCCTTCCGGCGTTTTTGATGCGGGTCCATGGATCCATGGATGGATCTCTTGTTTGTGATCACAGGTACCTACAAATTCACACATGTAGGATTGGGCTTCTCAGTACACAACAGGAAAGGATTTCTTGGTGTGGTCAGCTTTATAATAGGTCCAGCAAAAGTCTGGGGAGAAAAGTTGGGGGAAATGGTGGAAGAAATAGAGACCTTCCCCTGAAAATGTTGGACGTGTGTCTGCTATATGGAGAATTATGGAAGAATAGGGAGGGGCTGATTCTCAGGGTGTGATGACAACAGACATACAATCCAGATCAGCCTCTCTGAATAGAAATCTGATTTTATGGTGGGAGGACTGAGCCTCTGTGAAATCGGAGTGTGCTAAGTGCTCCCTATGTTCCCTATGTCTTCATCTGAAGCGGAACATGTCATCATCTTTTACTTCCGACCTCCGGAGAGCAGAAAATCGCCCATTAGACATAGTGGGCAGCCTGCTGTCAGAGCTCAATCAGCTGCTGACCACATCTCCATCTCTCTGTGGGGGTCATCTCTGGATGGAGAGGGAAGGGGCTGAGTGTGCCCCCCCAGGAGGTAGGATGAGGTGTGGGATGTTCATTCCTCTACAGAAGAGAAAAGCAACCTGTAACCCATCAACTGCCACAAGGGAGGGGGGATATCATGATGGGACTTGTGCAACAATGTATCTTCTTGTCTTCCCCAAATGTATATATTCTGCTCTTCTCTCTGATACTGGAACCCAAATACATATAATGATAAATAATAAACAAATGTCATCATCTCTCTTC
>JBBGZY010003145.1:27500-113565 GCA_037952925.1 Lithobates clamitans | reverse complement strand
GAATCGCAAAAAAATGGCCTGGTCATTGAGCAGCCAAAATCTTCCGGGGCTGAAGTGGTTAAAGGAGTTCAATTTTTGCCTGGAACTTCACTTTAACCCCTTATTAACCTTTAATTTACTCTAATCAGCCTTAGTTGACTCCTTATTCTCCTTTTCCATTTAGTTAATATTTCCCTGCTGATTTTTATTTATTTATTTTTTTGTTGTATCCTATTTTATAAACTATTAATAATTCAAACTTTTTTTTTTTTCACATTGAGAAAAAGTGCAACGTTTAAAAAAAATAATAATAAAAAGGATTTAATTTGTAAATAACATTTCAATGTTTTGTACCATTGCTGACGGCTGAAGTGTAAACAGGACAGTTGCGGTAGGGAACGGCGATCGGATCGGTAATTGATAACGGCGAGTACTAAAAGAAAAAAAAAAAATTACCGGAACTCATACTTTTTTTTTTTGTCTAAAGCAGGGGAGTCAAACTCAATTTCATCACCGATCACACCAGCATTATGGTTGTCCCCAAAGGGCCGATATCTGTTAAACTAGATGTCTAAATCACCCCCCCCCCCCCCCCCCCCCTACATCAGATATAGGAATATAAAGGAATAGTAGTGGTAAGAAAAAAAAAAAAGCCCTTGTAGATTTAATTAAACTTTTTCTTGGTTAATTCTCCTTTAAGGGGGTGTGGCGGGGGGGCGTGTCCTATGCCTACATACGTTTGCCAGTAGGTGTCCCTCATTCCTGACTTAAAATGTTGGGAGGTATGTGTTAGGAGCCCCCCACTATCAGAAGTCAAGAGTCCCCCACCCTCCCTTACATCACAGTGCACCCAGCTTACCTTGCGCTGATCCTGGGAAGAAGCTGGAGGGGGGGGGGTGGAGCTGGATAGCAGAAATTGCAGGGTCTGGAGGAGGACCAGAGGAGGGCTGGAGTCGGCTGAATAGTGAGACCAGAGGAAATAGAGAAGAAGGAGCGCTGCAGCTGCACAGGATCTGTAAGAGGAGTTCTGTCCTCCTCTCTGCTGCCGACTGCTGAAAGTTGGAGGTGGAGGCAGAGAAAAGGGGGTTTCTACAGCTGCAGGACGGGTGCGAGGGGCCACAGGAAATGGACTGGAAGGCCAGATTTGTGTTGGACACATGTGGTCTATAGACTTAATAGGAAATAAAGGTCGGCCACTCGGCACAGGCACCATTCAGAGATCACTTTGCGTTTTCTCAATGCATGTTAAAATAGGAGGAGATGGAGAGACGAGGTGGACACATCATTCTCTCCACCTTATCCAATCAATGAATGCTTTGCATTCATTGAGAAAGTGCAGAACATTCTTAAAATGGCACCCCCCATGCCCAGTGGTCGACCTCCTGTGTTCAATGCATCAGACCAGACGCACGGGCCAGGACCCAGAAGCTAGTGGAGATCACTGTAGTAGTGGTGTAGTAGCCTGTGCCTACTTCAGTTATTTCCAGCTTCTAGAAGGATCCCACAGGTATGGAATATACATCCATCCTTTTTTTCTCAGAGAATAGGTCCAGGTACTCCCCAGTTCCAAGTCACCCCTTGTCTCCACCCCCTACCCACCTCTGAGCACCGTCCCTTGGTTCCACCCCCTACCCACCTCCGAGCACCGTCCCTTGGTTCCACCCCCTACCCACCTCCGAGCACCATCCCTTGGTTCCACCCCCTACCCACCTCCGAGCACCATCCCTTGGTTCCACCCCCTACCCACCTCCGAGCACCGTCCCTTGGTTCCACCCCCTACCCACCTCCGAGCACCGTCCCTTGGTTCCACCCCCTACCCACCTCCGAGTACCATCTCTTGGTTCCAGCCCCTACCCACCTCCAAGCACCGTCCCTTGATTCTACCCCCTACCCACCTCTAAGCACCGTCCCTTGGTTCCACCCCCTACCCACCTCCGAGCATTGTCCCTTGGTTCCACCCCCTACCCACCCCCGAGCACCGTCCCTTGGTTCCACCCCCTACCCACCTCCGAGCACCGTCCCTTGGTACCACCCCCTACCCACCTCCGAGCACCGTCCCTTGGTTCCACCGCCTACCCACCTCCGAGCACCGTCCCTTGGTTCCACCCCCTACCCACCTCCGAGCACCGTCCCTTGGTTCCACCCCCTACCCACCTCCGAGCACCGTCCCTTGGTTCCACCTGCGAGCACCGTCCTTTGGTTCCACCGCCTACCCACCTCCGAGCACCGTCCCTTGGTTCCACCCCCTACCCACCTCCGAGCACCGTCCCTTGGTTCCACCCCTACCCATCTCCGAGCACCGTCTCTTGGTTCCACCGCCTACCCACCTCCGAGCACCGTCCCTTGGTCCCACCCCCTACCCACCTCTGAGCACCATCCCTTGGTTCCACCCCCTACCCACCTCCGAGCACCGTCCCTTGGTTCCACCCCCTACCCACCTCCCAATACCACCCCTTTTTAGAAAAAAAAAACAGAAGCAAGTTTAATTTTGTGATGCTAAGTAATTTGTAAAATAGATCCCCTGCAGCCAGCAACAATAACCCCCAAGCAACAACAGATCTACCCCAGAACACAATAACCCCGCTCCCCCTCCAGCAACAATAGACCCCCTGCAACAAAATACAGTGTAACCTCGGATTGCGAGTAACGAGCGTTTCGCAATACAAGCTATTATTATGTTTTTTAATCCCAGACTCGGTTTGCGAGTGTTGTCTCGCAAAACAAGCAGGATTCAAGCCTCTGCAGTGTGCAGTACCGCATTTGGCCAGAGGTGCGGGGGCGCTGGTGACACTCGGAGACGCTCGGAAATACACCGTTCCCGAGCCTTTCCAAGGGTTTGAGTGCATCTGAGTATTTCTGAATCTCTCTGGCGCCCCCCTACCTCTGGCAAAATGCGGTATTGCATGCAATAGAAGTCAATGTGGAACAAACGACTCTTATCTTCCATTGACTTCTATGGGGAAAATCGCTTTGATATGCGAGTGCTTTGGTTTACAAGCATTCTCCTGGAACGGATTATGCTCGTAATCCAAGGTTCCAAATTACCCCCCTAACAACAGATCCACCCAAGGAACAATAGAACCCCACCAGCAACAATAGATCTCCCAACAGCCAGCATTATCACACCCTCCAGCCACCAACAACAGACCCCTCTCTCAACAGTAGATCCCTCCTGGCAACAATTGACACCCCAGCAACATAAGACTCTCCCCTCCCCCAGCAACAATAGACCCTCTCTCAAAATTAGATACCTCGAGCAGCAATAGATCCTCCAGCAGCCAGCGTCAACGGACCCTCCAGCACATCCCAGCTCCCCTTGCCATTAGATACATTCCGTGTTGGAGGTGCCGGGACTGCATTCCTCCATATTCCTGCAGAATATAGTCCATGGTTACATCGAACCAATCTGAAACAATATAACTCGTTACAAAATACCCGAACCTGACAAATCGGCTGCAGTATGATTGGGCCCATAGTGGAGAAAAATTGCTCTGGCCCATAAGGGGGGTAATGGTACGAGATCTGAAGGAGTTAATTACATTTTATTTGCTCTTCTCCAGGGGAAGGTTGAGGAGAAGACAGTTGAGGTTCCTCTGATAAGCGGCACTATGAAGAGCAGTACGGTGGTGGTGGAAGAGTCAGAGATGGATCCGGAGGAGGAGACCGACGACACCTGGGACCTCTCCCGATGTTTGGGATGTATCTTTAATTTGTTAAACGGTTAACGATAAATAAAAAGCTGCTAACAATGATTGTCTGCCGAGATCTCATTGTGATGACAACCCCAAATAAACTAAACAGGATTTTCTTTTACTTTTTTTCGGGGGGGGGGGGGGGGCAGCAAACCCAACAAGGATCTTCTATTAGGATCCCTTTTGTCTGTTACACAGGTAATATACATAGACGGGGGCTGCGTTACCTGCCAGGGATTACAATTTCTGTCCATTCACTTTGAAGATTTACAGAATCTCATCAGGCAGTGCAGCCAGCATGGTGACCTGACCTTTCTCTACTGAACAATACAGCTGGACTGTGACTAGACTAGACTGCTCTATTTTCCTGTCAGCATATCCTTTGTAAGCTTCTAGAGGGCATTATTCCTCCCAATGAAACCAATGATGGGGCACAATTCCTTCCACTGACACCAATGATGGGGCACTATTTCTACCACTGACACCAATGATGGGGCGCAATTTCTACCACTGACACCAATGATGGGGCACTATTTCTACCACTGACACCAATGATGGGGCACTATTCCTCCCAATGATCCCAATGATGGGGTACAATTCCTCCCAATGACACGAATGATGGGGCGCTATTTCTACCACTGACACCAATCATGGGGCACAATTCCTCCCAATGACACCAATGATGGGGCACTATTCCTCCCAATGATCCCAATGATGGGGCACAATTCCTCCCACTGACACCAACAATGGGGCACAATTCCTCCCAGGGAAACCAACAATGGGGCACAATTCCTCCCACTGACACCAACAATGGGGCACAATTCCTCCCAGGGACACCAACAATGGGGCACAATTCCTCCCAGTGACACCAACAATGGGGCACAATTCCTCCCAGGGAAACCGACAATGGGGCACTATTCCTCCCACTGACACCAACAAGGGGGCACAATTCCTTCCACTGACACCAACGATGGGTCACTATTTCTCCCACTGACAACAATGATGGGGCACTATTCCTCCCACTGACACCAATGATGGGGCACTATTCCTCCCACTGACACCAATGATGGGGCACTATTCCTCCCACTGATACCAACCATGTACATTGTAGCTGGTAGGAGTTTGTTACATTGAATGGGACTTGTTCTGTAATGTTGAAGACATTTAATAGATTATCCAAGACACGTGTGTTCTGAGAGTGAGGAAGATACCCCAACATCTACACCTATCAGCCAAAACCTTCTGACCACTGACAGGTAAAGGGAATAACATTGATTTTTTTTCATTACAATGGCCTCTGAAAGTGGGTTGGATATATAAGGCAGCGAGTGAACATGTTGTCCCTGAAGTTGCAGTGTTGAAAGCAGAAATAATGGACAAGTGTAAGTATTTGAGGGACTTTGACAAGGACCAAACTGTAATGTGCAGAGGACTGGGTCAGAGCAACTCCAAAACTACAGCTCTTGTGGGATGTTCCTGGTTTGCAGTGGTCAGGACCAACCAAAAGGGGTCCAAGGAAAGAGAAGCGGCCAACCGGTGACAGGGTCATGGAGGGCCAAGGTTCAATGATGGAGGTGGGAAGGGAAGGCTCATTGATGAAGGTGGGGAGGGAAGGCTCCTTGATGGAGGTGGGGGAGGAAAGGCTCATTGATGGAGGTGGGGAGAGAAGGCTCATTGATGGAGGTGGGGAGGGAAGGCTCATTGATGGAGGTGGGGGAGGGAACTCTCATTGATGGAGGTGGGGAGGGAAGGCTCATTAATGGAAGTGGGGGAGGGAACTCTCATTGATGGAGGTGGGGAGGGAAGGCTCATTGATGGAGGTCTGGAGGGAAGGCTCATTTATGGAGGTGGGGAGGGAAGGCTCATTGATGGAGGTGGGGGAGGGAAGGCTCATTGATGGAGGTGGGGGAGGGAAGGCTCATTGATGGAGGTGGGGGAGGGAAGGCTCATTGATGGAGGTGGGGGAGGGAAGGCTCATTGATGGAGGTGGGGGAGGGAAGGCTCATTGATGGAGGTGGGGGAGGGAAGGCTCATTGATGGAGGTGGGGGAGGGAAGGCTCATTGATGGAGGTGGGGGAGGGAAGGCTCATTGATGGAGGTGGGGAGGGAAGGCTCATTGATGGAGGTGGGGGAGGGAAGGCTCATTGATGGAGGTGGGGGAGGGAAGGCTCATTGATGGAGGCAGGGAGCGAAGGCTCATTGATGGTGGTGGGGAGAGAAGGCTCATTGATGGAGGTGGGGGGGAAGGCTCATTGATGGAGGTGTGGAGAGAAGGCTCATTGATGGAGGTGGGGAGGGAAGGCTTATTGATGGAGGTGGGGAGGGAAGGCTCATTGATGGAGGTGGTAGGGAAGGCTCATTGATGAAGGTGGGAGGGAAGGCTTATTGATGGAGGTGGGGGAGGGAAGGCTCATTGATGGAGGTGGGGAGGAAAGGCTCATTGATGGAGGTGGGGAGGAAAGGCTCATTGATGGAGGTGGGGAGGGAAGGCTCATTGATGGAGGTGGGGAGGGAAGGCTCATTGATGGAGGTGGGGGAAGGAAGGCTCATTGATGGAGGTGGGGGAGGGAAGGCTCGTTGATGGAGGTGTGGGAGGAAATGCTCATTGATGGAGGTGAGGAGGGAAGGCTCATTGATGAAGGTGGGGAGGGAAAGGCTCATTGATGGAGGTCGGGAGGAAAGGCTCATTGTTGGAGGTGGGGAGGGAAGGCTCATTGATGGAGGTGGGGAGGGAAAGGCTCATTGATGGTGGTGAGGGAGAGAAGGCTCATTGATGGAGGTGGGGAGGGAAGGCTCATTAATGGAGGTGGGGAGAGAAGGCTCATTGATGGAGGTGGGGAGGGAAAGCTCATTGATGGAGGTGGGGAGGGAAGGCTCATTGATGAAGGTGGGGAGGGAAGGCTCATTGATGGAGGTGGGAGGGAAGGTTTATTGATGGAGGTGGGGAGGGAAGGCTCATTGATGGAGGTGGGGGAGGGAAGGCTCATTAATGGAGGTGGGAGGGAAGGCTTATTGATGGAGGTGGGGGAGGGAAGGCTCATTGATGGAGGTGGGGAGGAAAGGCTCATTGATGGAGGTGGGGAGGAAAGGCTCATTGATGGAGTTCGGAGGGAAGGCTCATTGATGGAGGTGGAAGGGAAGGTTTATTGATGGAGGTGGGGGAGGGAAGGCTCATTGATGGAGGTGGGAGGGAAGGTTTATTGATGGAGGTGGGGGAGGGAAGGCTCATTGATGGAGGTGGGGAGGGGAAGGCTCATTGATGGAGGTGGGGAGGGATGGCTCATTGATGGAGGTGGGGAGGGAAGGCTCATTGATGGAGGTGGGGAAGAAAGGCTCATTGATGGAGGTAGGGAGGGAAGGCTCATTGATGGAGGTGAGGAGGGAAGGCTCATTGATGGAGGTGGGGAGGAAAGGCTCATTGATGGAGGTGGGGAGGGAAGGCTCATTGATGGAGGTGGGGGAGGGAAGGCTCATTGATGGAGGTGAGGAGGGAAGGCTCATTGATGGAGGTGGGGGAGGGAAGGCTCATTGATGGAGGTGGGGAGGGAAGGCTCATTGATGGAGGTGGGGAGGGATGGCTCATTGATGGAGGTGGGGAGGGAAGGCTCATTGATAGAGGTGGGGAGGAAAGGCTCATTGATGGAGGTAGGGAGGGAAGACTCAATGATGGAGGTGGGGGAGGGAAGGCTCATTGATGGAGGTGAGGAGGAAAGGCTCATTGATGGAGGTGGGGAGGAAAGGCTCATTGATGGAGGTGGGGAGGGAAGACTCATTGATGGAGGTGGGGGAGGGAAGGCTCATTGATGGAGGTGAGGAGGGAAGGCTCATTGATGGAGGTGGGGAGGAAAGGCTCATTGATGGAGGTGGGGAGGGAAGGCTCATTGATGGAGGTGGGGAGGAAAGGCTCATTGATGGAGGTGGGGAGGGAAGGCTCATTGATGGAGGTGGGGGAGGGAAGGCTCATTGATGGAGGTGGGGGAGGGAAGGCTCATTGATGGAGGTGGAGGAGGGAAGGCTGGCCCATGTAGTCCTATCCAATAGAAAAGCTTTCATTAAACAAAAATGTTGGGACTTTATATGAGACAACGACTGCCGTAGAGTTCCTGTGAAGCACACCACCAGAACCAAATGAATCAATTAGTATGTATTATTTAATGATGCACATGGATGCATGTGGAACAATAAATATATATATACAATATATAACATAAAATAAATACACTAATATATGTGTGTGTGTGTGTGTGTATATACTATATATTCATAGAACATGGTATATATTAAAAATATATTAAATGTAGCCCAAACTTGCATATAGACATGATTGATTGCACAAGTGATATTATAAAATTGATTGAAAATTCTTCAATATAGTCTCACAGTACACACATGGTAGCTGTGACAATACATCGATGGAAAGCTCTACACACGTTTTCATGGATAACTTCCACTCAGGAGCAATTGTGATATAGAGATGTCTGTAATAAAATATAAATGCCAAATAATATAGTAACTAAAATAACAGGAAGAGGGGGAACCACAACTTAATCCCGACACTCCTACCTATAAGTAAAGTATTCAAGAACATTGGTAGTATTAGTAGCTGGAGGCACTATGGGAACATCATCCCCGGAAACTGAGGTGGCGGCAACACAGCGGTGAACAGAGAACAAGAAGTGAGCATCTATAGAGATGTCGTCCCCAAAAGGTAGCTGTGATTCTAATAAGTGCCGAATAGGGGCTCATAGGGCTTCTGTGGCAAAATTGTAAATAAAGTGCATCAGCAAATCGACTACACGATAAATAATTGGGGAAGATATGGAAACCATTGATGCAGTGATCAAGGCGGTTTAGCCGAAACGCGCCAGCTTTTTGTATTTCCTATGTGCCAATAAATCATTTTATATGGATTGGAGTTGCCGGCGATTTTCTACCTACATATGAAAACCATTACCATAGGGATGAAAGACAAAGAACAGATCTTGAGTGTAAAGTGAAAGCAGGTGAGTGCCTCACCATAGAATAGGTGGTAAGATCAAAGATAAACACATAGAAACCATAGATGGATAGAAAACCAAATATTACCCTTAGTATGAAGTAAAAAGCAATAGTCCAGAGATGTTCATAGTGTCATGAAGGTGCAAGGAGCAGACGGAGTATGTGATCCATAGGGGTGTGGAATATATACCCGCCCCATCGCCACAGGACCCCACCAACGTCACACTGAACGCTGATGGGAAAGCGGAGCCTATGTTCGAGTGACTATTGACACCCGGCACTGGACACCACGACCTCCCTCATAACGCATGCAGAGGGATAAACAAAGTCGGCCCGCGGCGTCAAGATTGACGTCAATGGTACGGCGTGTGGGCGTGGCGTCGACGCGCAGTGAGCGCCCTCCCATCCCCCCACATCCAAGTGGTTTCCGGGGATGATGTTCCCATAGTGCCTCCAGCTACCAATACTACCCATGTTGTTGAGTACTGTAGCTTACTTAAAGGGGTTGTAAACCCTCGTGTTTTTTTCTCATCCTATGCATTAAAGTGAAAAAACACCTGGCAGTGACCGCCCCCCTAGCCCCCCCCCCCCCCCCCCGTTTTACTTACCTGAGCCCTGTATTTCCCTCAGCAGGGATGCGGTGTCCCTTTCTCCATGGGGTCCCGGCTCTTGATTGGATAGATTGATAGCAGTGCAGCCATTGGCTCCCGCTGCTGTCAATCAAATCCAATGACGTGGGCTCCAGGGGGCGGGGCCAAGCCCGGCATTCGTGTCTATGGACACAAATGCTGGACTCGGGAGCTTGTCCGGAAGGTAACCCCCCCAGAAGAGCACTTCTCCTAGGGGGTTATCTGATGCGAGGAGGAGCCACAGAGGGACCCCAGAAATGGACGATCGGGGCCACACTGTGCAAAACGAGCTGCACAATGGAGGTAAGTATGATATGTTTGTTATTAAAGCCTTTACAATGACTTTAAAGATAAGAGTGTTGGGATTAGGATGTGGTTCCCCCTCTTCCTGTTATTTTAGTTACTATACTATTTGGCATTTATATTTCATTACAGACATACCTAAATCGCAATTGCTCCTGATGAGTTGAATTTATCCATAAAACGTGCAAAGAGTTTTCCATCGATGTATAATTTGTCACAGCTACCATGTGTCTACTATGAGACTACTGTGAGATTGGGGAATTAAACTCAAGTAGCGGGTGCATTTACAATGAGCTGCGCCAGTCCAAACTGCAGTTTTAGGGAGTGGCAGCCCACTTTTATTGACTAAAGGAAAGTTTGCTTATACATCAGTTGCCCACACAGGGGATTCATCCACATAACATGAATTAGTGAAGATACCAAGCCACCTGGATTATGTGTTGGCAGCACGGCTGCTCCTCTTACCAGTCCTTTGACTGACATTCAGCTCTCTCAGAACACTTGGCTCTCTAGCCTTCAGTGCCCTGCTGCGTGGCCCACCTCTGGCCTAAGGATTGGGGTTCTCCTGACACCCCTGATAGGAGCTGACCTGACTCCTGGGACTGAGATCTGCTGTCTTGTGGCTTCTGGCTGGGGCCCTCTGACCCCTCGATGAGACCTCTGTCTCGTGGCTTCTGGCTGGGACCCTATGACCCCTCGATGGGACCTTTGTCTCACAGCTTCTGGCTGGGGCCCCCTGACCCCCCGATGGGACCTCTATCTCACAGCTTCTGGCTGGGGCCCCCTGACCCCTCGATGAGACCTCTGTCTCGTGGCTTCTGGCTGGGCCCCCTGACCCCTCGATGGGACCTCTGTCTCGTGGCTTCTGGCTGGGCCCTCTGACCCCTCGATGAGACCTCTGTCTCGTGGCTTCTGGCTGGGCCCTCTGACCCCTCGATGAGACCTCTGTCTCCTGGCTTCTGGCTGGGCCCCCTGACTCCTCGATGAGACCTCTGTCTCATGGCTTCTGGCTGGGCCCTCTGACCCCTCAATGAGACCTCTGTCTCGTGGCTTCTGGCTTGGGCCCTCTGACCCCTCAATGAGACCTCTGTCTCGTGGCTTCTGGCTGGGGTCCCCTGCCCCCGGGTGAGACCTTCCGTCTCCAAACTGGAAGCTGTCTCCAAAATGAGAGCTTTGAGCAATTCTCAGACCTGACTATATAATGACCCTCCACACCTGTGTAGTGAGCCAGGTTGCAGGCGTCTAGCAAAACCCGGACCCAGGATTAAATGTTCTGATTCAGAACTACCGAATCTGGAGAGATGCTAGTTCTGAACCTTGCATTAACCCTTAATGAGACTCCTGGGTCACCTTTTCCTATAAACTTATAGCGACAGAGCCTCTCTCTGTCACATACCTCCCCGCTTTGTTTCCAACCGGAGGGCAGGAGACACAAGCTTCTCACTCTGGCACCATTAAAGGGGAACGCTTCTTCCTTTGACCCATGTAGACCTTCTCATGTTTTCTTCCTGACATGTTTTCACAAGCACTTTTGAGACCTTAACAAGGTCCTCTTACCAACCTTCGATCTTAGGGTCTTCAGAATACCTTTGTTTTCTTGGTGTATTTTGGCTTTCCTGACACCTTTTCTCAACTTCCTGACGCTGTCCTGATGCTGTAGGGAACCTCCTGTGCTTAACCCCAAACCCCTTTCTTTCTCATTTGTATCAACCTCAACCACTCTTGATGTACCTTTGGATACATTAACCCTTTTGTGGTTACTTTTGGCAACCAATACCTCATTTGCAACAACCTGCAACATCAATCAGTTCCATCCATTTTCCCGTTACCGTTACCAACACTATTATTTTCTGTCAGAGTGTCTCCCGGTACCTCAACTTGTGCCTCTTTGTGGGTGATGGGCAGAATCACCGCTACTGCCGCGTTTGTTTGGCCCTTGCTTCATATGAGGTCTAGCAGTTGAGACAGCAGACGCACCATGTACCAACCACTGCTCAGCCGCACCTCGGACCGCACCTGCAGGAATGCACCTCATCACATCACCATACGGAGAGACTTCCACCACGTCTGTCATTTTTGATTCCTCTAGCAGTTCCCCTGAGCGCCTTTCCGCACATAACTGGAAGGACTCTCGCTGAGAACAATGAGACCACTTTCCACATAAGTAACCCACATTGTAGTGACCGATACCAATTTCTATCAAGATTTCTTAACATCGCCTGTACCCCTTGTCTCCACCTATTGGTACTGCGCAGTACCAGACCGCCCATCTGTGGTGGATACACGCAGGTGCAGGGGCAGACTGACAACTCATGGGGCCCCCGGGCAATAGGAGAAGATTATGGGGCCCCCAGGCAATAGGAGAAGATTATGGGGCCCCCCGGGCAATAGAAGATTATGGGGCCCCCAGGCAATAGATTATGGGGCCACACAGTATACACACACACACACTGAAAAGGTACTGGAGAGGCAAGGCAGCTATAATCTTGGCATTTTTAAAAAAACACAGATTTTTACATACTGTCCCTGGTTTTATTGAGGCTGGCAACCCTGATGGGGCCCCTTAGTGGCATGGGGCCCTTGGGCAGTACCCGAGTGCCCGAATGGGCAGTCCGCCCCTGTGCAGGTGTAAAACGAAAAGGATTTCACCAATTCCAGCATTTCTAACAACATCTCAGTTACTTCCAAGGATCCCACCTCCAAACATAGAACTTTAGGGGCTCTTCCCTTAATAGCGACGTGGAGGGGCTCATTAGCTAAGGCTTGAGAGGCTGAGATACTTAAAGGAGACCTCCACCTCAGGAGGTAACTGACACAACTTGCGGCTCCCTTTGAGCACTGCCAAACGCATGCGTCATATTCATCCTCTCATATTTAGCAATACTGAGCCTTTCCAAGTCATTATCCATTACCCGGTCATTCTGACAATTAACGTTCCTAAACTGTTTTGCTGTGGACAGAACTTCTGCTATGTGTGCGCCCTTTTCCGATCCTTCCGCCTGGAGGGGGTTAGGTTCTGCAACAGCCAATGCACCAGTGTCTACCGGCTTTGCAGCCTCTCCATTTGTCACAGCAGTAATAGTGTCCACCTTACTATCACACATGAAGGTTTCCTTCAATGCTACCATGGGATTGCACTCTGCACCCTTCCCCCCCACCCCCTTCCCCTCCATCTCCAAACACACTCAACAAATAATGAACACGACACTCAAATATTGGCAGAAATTGGCCGCGGCACCTTTATTGGTTTACAAATAAATTCATCACTTTTCATAACCATATCACGATTCTAACTCAGATCACATTATCATTCTCAAAACTGCTGATCTTTGGTGACTCAAGCCAATTATATTTCATCAACTTTATAATAACCGGTCCCCCTTATATGTAAGGTGACATACCACATAAAGTGCACACGACGGGAGAGGAGGTGGGAATCTCCTCTCCCGTCGGACAGAGTGGCTCATCAGCAGACTTCTTGCACAAGTCATTGTTAATGACATTAGACTGTGATAATACAGTATCTCACAAAAGTAAGTACACCCCTCAGTCACATTTGTGTAAATCTTTTCCTCTATCTTTTCATGTGACAACACTGAAGAAATGACACTTGTCTACAATGTAAAGTAGTGAGTGTACAGCTTGTATAACAGTGTAAATTTGCTGTCCCCTCAAAATAACTCAACACACAGCCAATAATGTCTAAACCACTGGCAACAAAAGTCAGTACACCCCTATTTGAAAATGTCCAAATTGGGCCCAATTAGCCATTTTCTCTCCCCGGTGTCATGTGACTCATTAGTGTTACAAGGTCTCAGGTGTGAATGGAGAGCAGGTGTCACTGGAAGTTCAGCATGGCACCTCATGGCAAAGAACTCTCTGAGGATCTGAAAAAAAATAATTGTTGCTCCACATAAAGATGGCCTAGGCTATAAGAAGATTGCCAAGACCCTGAAACTGAGCTGCAGCATGGTGACCAAGACCATACAGCGGTATAACAGGACAGGTTCCACTCAGAACAGGCCTCCCCATGGTTGACCAAAGAAGTTGAGGTCACGTGCTCAGCGTCATATCCAGAGGTTGTCTTTGGGAAATAGACGTATGAGTGCTGCCAGCATTGCTGCAGAGGTTGTAGGGGTGGGGGGTCAGCCTGTCAGTGCTCAGACCATATGCCGCACACTGCATCTAATTGGTCTGCATGGCTGTCGTCCCAGAAGGAAGCCTCTTCTAAAGATGATGCACAAGAAAGACCGCAGTTTGCTGAAGACAAGCAGACTAAGGACATGGATTACTGGAACCATGTCCTGTGGTCTGATGAGACCAAGATAAACTTATTTGGTTCAGATGGTGACAAGCGTGTGTGGCTGCAACCAGGTGAGGAGGACAAAGGCAAGTGTGTCTTGTCTACAGTCAAGCATGGTGGTGGGAGTGTCATGGTCTGGGGCTGCATGAGTGCTGCTGGCACTGGGGGGCTACAGATCATTGAGGGAACCATGAATGGTAACATGTACTGTGATATACTGAAGCAGAGCATGACCCCCTCCCTTCAGAGACTGGACCGCAGGGCAGTATTCCAACATGATAACAACCCCAAACACATCTCCAAGATGACCACTGCCTTGCTAAAGAAGCTGAAGGTAAAGGTGATGGACTGGCTAAGCATGTCTCCAGACCTAAACCCTATTGATCATCTGTGGGACATCCTCAAAACGGAAGGTGGAGGAGCGCAAGGTCTCTAACATCCACCAGCTCCGTGATGTCATCATGGAGGAGGGGAAGAGGACTCCAGTGACAACCTGTGAAGCTCTGGTGATCTCCATGCCCAAGAGGGTTAAGGCAGTGCTGGAAAATAATGGTGGCCACACAAAATATTGACACTTTGGGCCCAATTTGGAGATTTTCACTTAGGGGTGTACTGACTTTTGTTGCCAGCGGTTTAGACATTAATGGCTGTGTGTTGAGTTATTTTGAGGGGACGGCAAATTTACACTGTTATACAAGCTGTACACTCACTACTTTACATTGTAGACAAGTGTCATTTCTTCAGTGTTGTCACATGAAAAGATAGAAGAAAATATTTACAAAAATGTGAGGGGTGTACTTACTTTTGTGAGATACTGTATATAGGGATAGAAAGATAATAATGGGACTTTACCTTATCTACCCAACTGTGCTGCCTGTGCGTCCCATCCCGGTATATGGTATAGAACAAGGTTCCTTAAAAATCGGGACTTTAAATGGACGCAAGGCAAAAGTAATAAAATATACAGAATTTATTTGACAAACAGTGAATCAATCAATAATATGGCAAGAATACAGATAGCTGATGATAAAAAAACATATATATAAGGAAGGGGAAACCAGCCTAAAAGGAGGAGGGAGCTCGCAAAAGAATGCCGACTCGTTTCAATTGCACTATACAGTGGGGATCTTCCTCAGGGACCTTGCGATTTGCACCACTCCAAATGCTGTAGCTCTACAAGGATAAGCCATCAAAATCATGCACTTGATGAACTTGTACATAAAGTAGACAACTATTATCTAAAGAGCAGATAAAAACGATCTTTCTTTAAAAGCCAGAAACACTCACCCCAAATATAAAGTTACTTCACCAGCAGCTGAAGGGACACACTCAATTACTGGGAATGAGATATTCATCTATGCCGAACCAAGAGGTCCCATCCAAAGGACACCCTGAAATTACCCGTGCTGGAAGAGATTGCTCGTAGTCGCTTGTGGGAGGGTTACTTTCTGACACTGCCAGGGTGATGTCCAGCTAGAAATGGTAATATAAAATGTATGTAACTTGCATTCAAAAAGCTAGAGGACCCTCTATGAAGACCATACTTAGTTGGTATGAGTTCACTTCACGACGCTACGACGACCTGCCACGCGTTGCGGATTGTCCCTTGCCAGATGTCACCTGCCATACGTTACGGATTGTCACTTGCCACGTCACCTGCCACACGTTGCGGATTGTCCCTTGCCATGTCACCTGCCACACGTTGCGGATTGTCACTTACCACGATGTCACCTGCTACACATTGCGGATTGTCACTTGCCACATCACCTGCCACAAGTGGATTGTCCCTTGCCACATCACCTGCCACACGTTGCAGATTGTCACTTGCCATGTCACCTGCCACAAGTTGCGGATTGTCACTTGCCACGACGTCACCTGCCACACGTTGCGGATTGTCACTTGCCATGTCACTTGCCACACGTTGCGGATTGTCACTTGCCATGTCACCTGCCACACGTTGCGGATTGTCACTTGCCACATCAGTTGCCACACGTTGCGGATTGTCACTTTCCACGTAACCTGCCACATGTTGCGGATTGTCACTTGCCACGATGTCACCTGCCATATGTTACGGATTGTCACTTGCCTCATCAGTTGCCACACGTTGCGGATTGTCACTTGCCACGTCACCTGCCACATTTTGCGGATTGTCCCTTGCCACGTCACCTGCCACATTTTGCGGATTGTCCCTTGCCACCTCACCTGCCACACGTTGCGGATTGTCCCTTGCCACAACGTCACCTGCCACACATTGCGGATGGTCACTTGCCATATGATACGGATTGTCACTTGCCACACATTGCGGATTGTCACTTGCCATGTCGCCTGCCACATGTTGCGGATTATCCATTGCCACGTTACCTGACACATGTTGTGGATTGCCACTTGCCACAATGTCACCTGCCACACATTGCGGATTGTCACTTGCCAGATGTCACCTGCCGTACGTTACGGATTGTCACTTGCCTCATCAGTTGCCACACGTTGTGGATTGTCACTTGCCACGTCACCTGCCACACGTTGCAGATTGTCTCTTGCCACGTCACCTGCCACACATTGCAGATTGTCCCTTGCCACGTCACCTGCCACACATTGCGGATTGTCCCTTGCCACCTCACCTGCCACAAGTTGCGGATTGTCACTTGCCACAACGTCACACATTGCGGATGGTCACTTGCCATGTCACCTGCCACACGTTGCGGATTATCCATTGCCACGTTACCTGACACATGTTGCAGATTGTCCCTTGCCACACGTAGCAAATTGTCACTTGCCACAACGTCACCTGCCACACGATGTCATCTCTCTGCTCCCCCGCCCGCCAGCTCACTGACTGGCCAGCAAGTCAGCTCACCTGCCAGCTGGCACATCTCACTCACCCGCTGACCGCCCCGGCAGCGAGTGTTCTGCCCGCCCGCTCCTGTCACCATTAAGAGCAGCGGCTCTGGGCCCCCTCACAGGCAGCGGGCGGAACGGGCTGGCTGGCGGGCGTCAGTTTGCCACCCCCCTCAAAGTGCCATTTAGAACCGATGGTCCCACCGAGTCTCATCATAGGGCCGGTCCTGGTCACTGTTGTGCCATATTTTCTCCACTTGATGACGACGGTCTTCACTGTGTTCCATGGTATATCTAATGCCTTGGAAACTCTTTTGTACCCTTCTACTGACTGATACCTTTTAACAATAAGATCCCTCCGATGCTCTGGAAGCTCTCTGAGGACCGTGGCTTTTGATGTAGGATGCGACTAAGAAAATGTCAGGAAAGACCTACTAGAACAGCTGAACTTTATTTGGGGTTAATCAGAGGCACTTTATGATGGCCGGAGTGTACTGACTCCTAGAGTTTCAATGTGATTGCTTAATTCTGAACACAGCCACATCCCCAGTTATAAGAGGGTGTGCACACTTATGCAACCACATTATTTTAGGTTTTTAGTTTTACTCCCCCCTTAAAGATTTCAGTTTGTTTTTCCACTGAGTTGTACAGTTTATAGGTCACATTAGAGGTGGAAAAAGTTCTGAAATGATTTATCTTTGTCTCATTTTTTTTACATTACAGAAACTTGATATTTTACCACCCCGGGTGTGTAGACTTTTTATATCCACTGCATGTATTCATTTTATGTTATATATTGTATATATGTATTTATTGTCCCACATGCATCCATGTCCACCATTAAAAAATATATACTTATATATATTAATCAAATATATATATATTTGATTAATTTGGTCCTGGTGGTGTGCTTCATACAAAGTCTCAACATCCCCCCCCCCCCCCTCTCTCTAATAGAAAAGCTACTGGAGCTCAAACTGCTGGAAAAGTGAATGCTGGTTCTGATACAAAGGTGTCAGAACACACAGAGCATCGCAGTTTCTTGTGTATGGGGTTGTGTAGCCGCAGACCAGTCAGGGTGCCCATGCTGACCCGTGTCCATAGCCAAAAGTGCCTACAATGGGCACGTGGGCATCAGGACTCAAGCACGGAGCAATGGAAGAAGGTGGCCTGGTCTGATAAATAATGTTTTCTTCTACATCATGTGGATGACTGGGTGCTCCACTTACCTGGGGAAGAGATGGCACCAGGATGCAGTATGGGAAGAAGACAAGCTGGCGGAGGCAGGGTGATGCTTTGTCTAGCCTTGATGGGTCAGGGCAAGGGGGACCTGTTTTGGGGGGGACAGAGACTGCCAGGAGCCGTTTGCCTTCAGACAGTCTCTCTGTCATTGAAACATCACAAAGCATTGTCTGAGCAGAGAAAAAAAAAGAGAGGGGAGAGCAGCGTGACTGCTCCGATACTGTGTGTGTAAATGTCAGCTTGAGCTATAGAGGTCTGTAAGTAACAGGCTAAAACAGACTGGAAAAATTGGAGCCTAGTGCTCCATTGCTGGCTGGAAAGAATACAAAGTATTTATATGCAGTAATTCATGTTTTAAACAGAACGCAGCAATCTTGTCAGGGCTGGGCTCAGCCCTTCCTTCTCTGAGCTGGCCGCTCAGTTGTTGGCTAATTGACAGCTCCTATCTCTCCAGTGACTCACCTGCTGATGATCCTGCTCATCTGTCCTGCCTACTTAAGCCATCCAGCCCGGATGATCTCTGCCTTCGCCTTGGTCAACATCACAGAGACTATCTCCTGCATTCCTGTTAAAGACTTGCTTGGCTAACATTCCTTCTGGCTCCAGATCCTGCTTGCTGTTCCACTATGCTGATCCCTGGCTTCTTGACTTTCTGTCTTGGCTGACTATCCGTTTCGGTTACCGAACTTTGGCTATGTTTTGACTACGTTTGTTCTATTTACTTTTATTATTAAACAAGTGAGATTTAACTGTACTTCTGGCTCGGTCTGATTCATGGTTTCTGACAAAGCTATACTGATCAGCCATAATATTATGACCACCCACCATAACACCATGTTTCAATGACAGAAAGACTGACTGATTGCAAACAGCTACTGCCAGTCTTTGTCTTCATGTACCCATAGTGCTCTGCAATGCTGATCTATGTGCAATGACGGTTCCATGTGCAAAAAAAAATGTATACATAATACCCACACTAACTCCTGGGAAGATGGCGGTCAGTGAGCTGTGTCTCTCATTGTTTATCTCTTGTGAGATAAAGAAGTCAAATCATTTTTGTAATACAATTCAAATTTGGAATTTATTTTGTTACTAAATGTGTTGTAAACAGCAAGAAATATCTTTTATTTATCTTTACAAAAAGTGTAACAATAACAAGAATGATATAAAACTTTATATAACATGATGTTTGTTTAATTGGCCTGGCTGGTGTCACAGTGCAGCGCCATCTCCTGGAGGGGACAGGTAGAGCGGGTTCTCTACGGTCACATGATGGTCAGAGTGGAGGGAGGTTTGTTCTTAACACTGCTGGTGATCAGACCCGCTTTCTTCTTGGTGGGGGTGAGCTGAGCCATCGCTCGGCTGTAGTTGTGCTGCAACAATGAAATTGGAACATAACTTTCATTAATGGCAAGACCAACACTGTCTAGTAACCAGGTCTTAAAGCAGACCTTATCACCCCCCAACTATCTCTCAGATTTGGTGGACTGGCAGTCAAGCTAAGGGTGCTCAGACCTTGTGAGACAGTTAGTCAAGCTAAGGGTGCTCAGACCCGGTTGGACTGGCAGTCAGGCTAAGGGTACTCAGACCTTGTGAGACAGTAAGTCAAGCTAAGGGTGCTCAGACCCGGTTAGACTGGCAGTCAAGCTAAAGGTGCTCAGACCTTGTGGGGCTACCATTCAAGCTAAGGATGCTTAGACCTGGTAGGACTGACAGTCAAGCTAAGGGTGCTTAGACCTGGTGGGATGGAAGGTCAGGCTAAGGATGCTCAGGCCTGGTGATACTGGCAGTCAGGCTAATGGTGCTAAAGACTTGGTGGGGCTGCCATTCAAGCTAAGGGTGCTCAGACCTGGTGGGATGGAAAGTCAAGCTAAGGGTGCTCAGACCTGGTGGGATGGAAAGTCAAGCTAAGGGTGCTCAGACCTGGTGGGATGGAAAGTTCAAGCTAAGGGTGCTCAGACCTGGTGGGATGTAAAGTCAAGCTAAGGGTGCTCAGACCTGGTGGGATGGAAAGTTCAAGCTAAGGGTGCTCAGACCTGGTGGGATGGAAAGTCAAGCTAAGGGTGCTCAGACCTGGTGGGATGTAAAGTCAAGCTAAGGGTGCTCAGACCTGGTGGGATGGAAAGTCAAGCTAGGGGTGCTCAGACCTGGTGGGATGGAAAGTCAAGCTATGGGTGATCAGACCTAATGGTACCAGCAGTCAAGCTAAGGGTACTCAGGCAACGTCTGGACCCTTCCTTCCAAGAGCCTTTTGAAAATCTGAACTACCAAAACTAAAATTCAGATTTAGCTCTGGACATATACATTTAGTTTGAGCAAATGTCATCCAAATATCAAGATCAACTCTAGTTTTAGGTGGTCAGTGTCACTGTTGTAGTCTCTGAAATAAGGATCACACATACCCTCTGGTTGGCTTTGTTTCTGGCACTGTTGAAGGGTAGAGACCCCGGAACCTCCATTAGCAGCTCCTGTTGTAGTCTGTCGTATCGTTCCTGTTCATCTTCACCCTGAACAGCATGAGAAGAAGACAATCTCTATAGAGACTGACAACACCAAGAGGACAATTCTCAATATGGACATACACCAGATCCATCTCCGATCCTGTCTACTCCTGACAACATTCCAGGTCAGAATTTTATAAAAGTGTTAAAAAAAGTAACAGACAAATAGGGTTATGTCCAAAATAGTAGAGAAGCCTACCAACAGGATCTTAAAACGTATGAAACTATATTGATCTACAGGGTAAAACAACAAGGTAGCCCAAGTTTACGCGTTTCAGCCTACATGGCCTTAAATCATAGCAAAGGGCAAAGCGATGGGATTGCTATAATGGTGACCCCACCGCAAGCACACACATCCCCCTTCACTGGACTACTGGGAGTAAAAAGTAGTATGTAACCCTTCAAGGTTTTGGAAGCAATACCCCCCCCCCCCACCCTCTTACACCATCTACTCCTATGACAGCCCTAGTGATTGAGGATTGGCTGCTCAGGCACCCAGTACTGTCACATGAGGGCAGGCAGAGAGTCCCATAGTGCACTGACTCTCCCCACTCATGGAGGCCACACAGAGCTGAGGGAAGAGGAGCACTACAGGTTCTCTTTGCATTACAATCTTTCTTTATCAATCAATCAGCTAAATGATCTGCAGAGATGTGATTGGCCAGGCAGGTGTACATGGTTGTTGTACATTGCACAGAAGTAAGACATGGCACAGCTCACCAGTGACATAACTTTACGGACAGGTAAGATTCCGGGTCTCAGAGTGCCGCCGACTTTCATCGAATTCTGGACCTCCTCCGGGAGGACGAACGACTCGTTATACCAAACCTCGAACTCTGAGGGAACAAGAATATAAAAATACAAAGTCTGCACTGAGAGGGTACTCTGTTATCATTATTAGTGAAATATACGAATTGTGGCGAAGGAAATCTCACTATTGTGGGAGGGGCAGAGACACAAACCACTGCAGGAAATTTCCCCATTGTGGGAGGGGCAGAGACACGAATTACTGCAGGAAATTTCCCCATTGTGGGAGGGGCAGAGACACGAACTACTGCAGGAAATCTCACCATTGTGGGAGGGGCAGAGACACAAACTACTGCAGGGAAATATCATCATTGTGGGAGGGGCAGAGACACAAATTACTGCAGGAAATCTCACCATTGTGGGAGGGGCAGAGACACAAACTACTGCAGGAAATCTCCCCATTGTGGGAGGGGCAGAGACACAAACTACTGGAGGGAGATCTCACCATTGTGGGAGGGGCAGAGACACAAACTACTGCAGGGAAATATCATCATTGTGGGAGGGGCAGAGACACAAACTACTGGAGGGAAATCTCCCCATTGTGGGAGGGGCAGAGACACAAACTACTGGAGGGAGATCTCACCATTGTGGGAGGGGCAGAGACACAAACTACTGCAGGAAATCCCATCATTTTGGGAGGGGCAGAGACACAAACTACTGCAGGGAAATATCATCATTGTGGGAGGAGCAGAGACACAAACTACTGGAGGGAGATCTCACCATTGTGGGAGGGGCAGAGACACAAACTACTGCAGGAAATCTCACCATTGTGGGAGGGGCAGAGACACAAACTACTGCAGGGAAATCTCACCATTGTGGGAGGGGCAGAGACACAAACTACTGCAGGAAATCTCACCATTGTGGGAGGGGCAGAGACACAGATTACACAAATATTTGGGGACAAATCCCACTACTGCATCCTTTGAGAGAGATATAAAGCAATTCTGCCTATGAGTGACCACTCAAAACTGAAATGTGACCTTGGGCGGACCTGAGATTAGATGATCTGAGATAAGTACCATACCTGTGACCAGTCGCTGTCGGCACTGGTCCACCAGTTTCTGGCAGTACTGAACCTCGGCTTTCAGGTCTTGCAGTTCATCATAATCTGCCCGATATTGTTTCTTCAGATCCTTCAGTCTGACAATCAGCATGAACTCCTGTTCATCAATGATGACCTGACCTTCATCACTAATGTATTCACCTGTAAGTAAAGATTCATCAGACCAACATTCCCTCATCACCATCAAACACAGAGTGACCTCACCTGAGAGCACCAGAGGAGCTTACACTCTAATGTCCCCCCCACAGTCACACACTATTATTATTATACATTTATATAGCTCTGACATATACCGCAGTGCTGTACAAAGAACACTGAGCCAGTCACATCAGTCTCTGTACCAGAGGAGCTTACACTCTAATGTCCCCCCCTCCCAGTCACACACTATTATTATTAAACATTTATATAGCTCTGACATATACCGCAGTGTTGTACAAATAACACTCAATCACATCAGTCTCTGTACCAAAGGAGCTTACACTCTAATGCCCCCCCCACAGTTACACACTGTTATTATTTCTATGGCTCTGACATATTCCACAGCGCTCCCTGTAGCCCCTCCTGATGATTCCCCAATAATAAATACCTTGTTTCTCTCTCTCCAGTTTTGTCACATTCAGGTTCTGGGAAGTGACGTCGATCTCTTTCTTGATCACATTAATCCTCTGTGTGATCTCCTTTTGTTTCCCCTTCCTGTCTCCCAGAATTGATTTATTCTCCTTAAATATTCGGTTCAGTTCGCTCCCGCGGTCCGCTTTAAAGTCCTCAAAGGCTTCAGATTTTGGGGGAGGAGAGCTGTAAGGGAACCGAGTCCGGTTTACTGATAGCGCCATGTCTACATTATTGTGATTTGTCTGTAACGTATGTCCACCATCATAATACTAGCAAGCATGTTGGTGGATCAGTCTTATCTAAAGACACTACAAAATTAAGATCCTGTCCCTGTTTGCCACATCGTGTCACATGTATGACAGGGAGCCAGGTGGTAATGAATATCTAAAGCCCAAATCAAAAATGTAATTGATTGTAAGCTGTGTCCGCATTCATTTTCTGTTTTTACTTTAATTTTCACTGGGTGATCCTGCCAGTAACACACTTCCTGTCCTAGGGTGGCAACCAGTGGTGGCAGGGCCATAAGGGGCGCCGTCCCTCCCCCCCCAGCCCGCACCATCTGTGCTGCCGATCGGAACAACAGGTCTCTACCAGGACCGTCACCCCCTGACAAGCATGTGACTACAGCCCAAGGCCCCAATTGGCCAGTTTCATGTTGTCCTCGGGGCGCAGAGCACTCCCAGCCTGTGCTGCCAGTGAATCAGCATCGGCCAATCAAGACCCAGAACCCGGAAAGGAGACCGGGTCAACACAGAAGCTGCAGCGCCAGGCACAAGGGGAGCTGTGACCCCTGGAGGGCTCAGCCCGTAGGGTGAGTGTAGACACGGAGGGGCCCACCCGTACCCCCCTCTAAAATCCTCCCAGCACCAGTCGCCACTGGTGGCAACACTCACATACTGCACTGTATCAATGGAGGAACAGGCCATTAGCAGGAATGGTCTTTCACTGATCTCCCTCCCCTCTACCTGGCGGCACCCACCATGCCAGCTCTGGATCCACCGATGGCCATGCCGAAGTATGGAAGCAGGGCGGGGGACAACGACACACGTGGGATGGGTGGAAGGGATCCAGTGGCTGAAGAGCCACAGGATACTTCCATCTGACAGCTAACAGTTATCTTGTCAGATTGCCAGGATTGTGTGTAAAATCCTCCCGCCGCTACCGCCATATTACATACTACACACCACATAGTACTACATTCTACTACATACTACAGTGGTGGCAGTAAAAGGGTTAAAATCTGTACCCTTTGCACTAAGATTAAAGTCTTTTCAATGCTGCACCTCGGCGCCCCCTGGTGTTCCTTTCTTACACTTGACACTAACCTTCACTATATTGTCAGTTCTTGTATTAGCAGGTTGACATTCTATGTGTGGGTTAAAGCACCCTAAAAATCTCACATTGTTGGCTGAAGGGCAGTGCTGCTAATAGTGGCCTGCAGACCTTTATTAATATTTATAGGAGTATCTTTAGCGCTCCACAGGTTACATAGATTGCACTTCTCACCCGGGGCGGCTGGGCTCCTCTTTCATGGGAACCTCGGAGCGCTGGGTTTCCATGGCAGTGGATTCCTGCTGTTCTTTGACAGCCATCTCCTTCACATCGAAGTCCCGCAGTGATGTGGAAAACATAGTTTTAGATGGAGAAAAAGATTCCAGGTCTTTACCGATGGCAGGACTCTGAGTACTTCCTCTCCTACCAACAGGACTGAAACAAGTTCATAGAAAATGGGTCACAAATTAAACGTATGCATGTATCAATTAACAGAAAGAATTATCAATTCATTTAAAGAATGATCAATTTATAGGAAGAATGATCAATTAATAAAAAGAATGGTCAATTAACAGAAAGAATGTATCAATAATAGAAAGAATGATCAATTAGTAGAAAGAATGGTCAATTAACAGAAAGAACGTATCTATTAATAGGAAGAAAGATAGAGTAATTTTAAAAAAATGGTAATTTAATAGAAAGAATGTATCAATTAACAGGAAGAATGATCAATTGGAAGAATGATCAATAAATAAAAAGATTAATAGAAAGAATGGTCAATTAACAGATTATATCAATTAATCAAAAGAATGTATCAATTATAAGGAAGAATGATCAACTAATAGAAAGAATGTATTAAATAATAGAAAGAACAGTTAATTAACATAAGTAATGTATCAACTAATAGGAAGAATGATAAATTAACAGAAAGAATGTATAAATTAATAGGAAGAATGATCAATTAATAAAAAGATTAATAGAAAGAATGGTCAAGTAACAGAGAAAATGTATCATTAACAGAAAGAATGTATCTATTAATAGGAAGAATGATCAATTAATTGGAAGAATGATCAATTAATAGAAAGAATGATCAATTAATAGGAGGAATGATCAAGTAATAGAAAGAATGATCAATTAATAGAAAGAACGATTAATTAACAGAAGTAATGTATCAACTAATAGGAAGAACGATCAATTAACAGAAAGAATGTATCAATAATAGAGAGAATGTATCAATTAATAGAAAGAATGATAAATTAATAAAAAGATTAATAGAATGAATGATCAATTAATAGGAAGAATGATTAATTAATTGGAGGAATGATCAATTCATTGGAAGAATGTGTCAATTAATAGGAGGAATAAGAGGAAGGAATGTGAATTAACAGACAGAACGAATAATTAACAGAAAGAAAGATCAATTAATAGAAAGAATGATCAATTAATAGAAAGAACGATTAATTAACGGAAGTAATGTATCAACTAATAGGAAGAATGATCAATTAACAGAAAGAATGTATCAAAAATAGAAAGAATGCATCAATTATTAGGAAGAATGATTAATTAATAGAAATAATCAATTAATGGGACGAATTAGCAATTAATTGGAAGAATGATCAATAATAAAAATATTAATAGAAAGAATGGCCAATTAACAGAAAGAATGTGTTAATAATAGGAGGAATGATCAATAGTAGGAATGTGAGTTAACAGACAGGACGAATAATTAACAGAAAGAATAATCAATTAATAGGAAGAATGATCAATTGATAGAAAGAACGATTAATTAACAGAAGAAATGTATCAACTAATAGGAAGAACGATCAATTAACAGAAAGAATGTATCAATTAATAGGAAGAATGATCGATTAATAAAAAGATTAATAGAAAGAATGGTCAATTAACAGAGAGAATGTATATATTAATAGGAGGAATGATCAATTAATAGAAAAAATGATCAATTAACAGAAATAATGTGTCAATTAATAGGAGGAATGATCAATAGCAGGAATGTGAATTAACAGACAGAACGAATAATTAACAGAAAGAATGATCAATTAATAGAAACAATGACTAATTAATAGAAAGAACGATTAATTAACGGAAGTAATGTATCAACTAATAGGAAGAATGATCAATTAACAGAAAGAATGTATCAATAATAGAAAGAATGTATCAATTAATAGGAAGAATGATTAATTATTAGAATGAATTATGATTTAACAGAAAGAATGTATCAATTAATGGGACGAATTATCAATTAATTGGAAGAATGATCAATAATAAAAATATTAATAGAAAGAATGTGTGAATCAATAGAAGGAATGGTAATTACCGGAAAAAAATGATCAATTATTAGGAAGAATAAATTAATAGAAAGAATGAATCAGCGAATAGGAAGAATGATTGATTACCAAAGAATTTATCAGGTAATACAGAATGATCACTAATATTATTATGCCCCCTCCCCCCTCTCAGATGGACCCCGGAGCCCTTTTCTGAGGTTCGGAGGTCCAGAGATATCTGCCCTGTGTGCCCACAGATAGAAGACCCGCCCACTTGGCACTCAGATTTCTGCAGTGCATTGGAATGGCCTGTCTGTCGACCCTTCGGGGATATTACCCCCCAAATGATTTGGAGTTTCACTTGATTCAGCACTAGCTCCATTATCTACAATCTGGAGTTTTGACCAAGTTACCCATAAGCCCCGCCCACACCGCGAGACGCACCCTGTGTCCGGCTCACCTGACCCGCTCCTTTGATTTTCGGCTTTTGGGTTTCTTTGCAGATATGGTACTATTTGGTTTTGGAGAGAATGGCGCCACTCCGATGCCAAAACCAGTGCCGTCCGATTCTCCCACCAAATGGCCCTCGGCATCCACCAGGCCGGCCTGAGAACAGCAACATATAAGAATATTCTCATATATACAAGACAAGAGCACCCCGATCAACGTATCATTGTCTCCACACATATAGACATTTCTTTTGGTGCTATTTATCACTGCTGAGTTTTTGTTCTTTGCTAAACAAACAAAAAAAACTAAATATTTTGAAACAAAAAATATTTTTTTTTATTTTTGTTATAAAATTTTGCAAATGGGTAATTTTTCTTCTTTACTGATATGCGCTGGTGAGGCTGCACTGATATGCAGGACTGATGAGGCTCACCGATATGCGGCACTGATGGGCACTGATGAGGCTGCACTGATGAGACTGCACCGACAGGCGGCACTGATAAGGCTGCACTGATATGCGGCACTGATGAGGCTCGCCGATATGCAGCACTGATGGGCACTGATGAGGCTGCACGGATATGTGGCACTGATGAGGCTGCACCAAAAGGCGGCACTGATGAGGCTGCACTGATATGTGGCACTGATGAGGCTGCACTGATGAGACTGCACCGATAGGCGGCACTGATGAGGCTGCACTGATATGTGGCACTGATGAGGCTGCACTGATATGTGGCACTGATGAGGCTGCACTGATGAGACTGCACCGATAGGCGGCACTGATGAGGCTGCACTGATATGTGGCACTGATGAGGCTGCACTGATAGGCAGCACTGATGAGTCTGCACTGATATGTGGCACTGATGAGCCTTCACTGATGAGACTGCACCGATAGGTGGCACTGATGAGGCTGCACTGACAGGCGGCACTGAGGAGACTGCACTGATAGGTGGCACTGAGGAGGCAGCACTGAGGAGGCTGCACTGATAGGCAGCACTGAGGAGGCTGCACTGATGAGGCTGCACTGACATGTGGCACTGATAGGCGGCACTGATGGGGCTGCACTGATAGGCGGCACTGAGGAGGCACTGAGGACGCTGCACTGATAGGCAGCACTGATAGGGCTGCACTGATGGGCCCTAATAGGCGGCACTGATTGGCACTGATGGGCACTGATAGGCGGCACTGATGAGGCTGCACTGATATGGGGCACTGATAGGGCTGCACTGATAGGCTCTAATAAGCAGCACTGATGGGCCCTAATAGGCGGCACTGATGAGGCTGCACTGATATGCGGCACTCACGGGCACTGATAGGTGGCACTGATGAGCAGCACTGATGAGGAGGCACTGACTGGCACTATTGGGGCTGCACTGATAAACAGGACACGGATTATCAGTGTAGATGTTCTCTTTCACACTTGCCGGTTACTGGCTCTCCTCTCGGGTGAGGAAAGGAATGCCGATAACCGGCAAGTGTGCATACATGGAGGATCAGCAGCGATTGGACACAGCTGATCACATGGTAAAGAGCCGCTGTGATTGGCTCTTTACCCTGATCTGTGATCAGCTCACAAAGCAGGCCGGGTGCCCTCCCAATAGACGCCTTCCCAGAACTGGACGACCACACTGTAGCCATCATTCGGTTATAGTAGAACTTCACTCTCCCAATCATGCTGCTGCAATAGTAAATAGATAGGAATGTATATTATATTATATTTACTTGTTTTAAACTTTTTTTTTTTTACATTTCTCCAGTTACTTCCTGGTTTCTGGCCTAGCCCAATGATGTCATACACCCCAGGAGTCTCCAGGGGAGGGGGAGGGGCTTCTCAGCTAAGCACACCCTCCTGCCTGCATGCTTTAGCTAAGGGCAGATGGATTCCAGCAAGTAAACACTACATGAATCAACTGCCCTTACTCAAGATGGCTACAGCCAGAAATGCTAGGTGGGGGTGTTTTTCAAAGTGATTCCTCAACAAAATAAAGCATGGAAACATGAATAGATGGGGGGGGAGTGTTTGCCTTGAATATTAAAAATAAATTAAACAGCATTTTCGGTTTGTGGTGCTCGGACGCCGCGTAGATCCACTTTAAGGGCCCGTTCCCACTTGTGCGATTTGTCCTGCGACTTTGGACAATAAAAGTTGCAGCCCATCGTTTGCAATGGAACCCGTTCAAACCGGTGGCCACTTCAAGTCACAGCAATTTTCAAAAGGCGCCTGCACTAATAATGGTGCGACTTTGGTCCGGAGAGTGTAAAGTCGGATCAAAGCCGCACTAAAAGTCGCCTCAAAGTCGCACTGGAAATCGCGTGGCTTTTGAGATGCGCTAATGTGAATGGAGCCTAAGACTTCTGGCCGGGGCTGTAGTGAGCCGGCCTATGGTCAGGAGATGTGTATCCAATATGGTGGCCACAAAGGTAGGTAGGTGGGCGCTCTATTCAAGACGCAGCGGGGCAGAACTGTACCACTTGGTGCCAACATCTGCCCAATTACAGGTACCCGTTACATGTGTACAGGACTCATTATACCCGTCTCTCTTCTGACATGCCTTTGGCAGTCTGTCCCGGTGCAGTTAGGACAGAAGAGCCAAGAACAGTTCTTCATCTGTAGACCGACGCCTGAAATGGAAGGCCGAGAATATGCAGAGAAATGGGCTACAAAAAACAGAAGTGCGGGGTGGAGAAGTTGTTCTGCCTGCAATATCGAATTTGACCACTAGATGGGGCCGTTAATAAATTTACTGTTCTGCAGAAACTAGAAACTGTTCAGCTTTCATAAAAGTTCCCATTATCCTTCAGTCTAAGAAAAGGAAACAGGTGCATCCTGGGAGCTCAGACTTCACCTCGGAGACTGAAAGAAGGAACCTGCTATAAGGCTCGATTCACACTGAGGCGTTTTTCAGGCGTTTTAGCGCTAAAATTAACGCCTAAATACCGCATTTATCTCAGTGTAACCTTTCACGCTCTGGCTGTGCGTTGGAAAAAATCCTGCAAACAGCATAAAATAGCGCTGTAAAAACATCTATCCCAATTGAAATGAATGGGAAAAGCGGTAATACCGCTTTAAAAACGCCCAGAAGCTGTGGGGAAGGTCACATGACCGCATGGTCACATGGTCACACGGTCAGGTTTGCTGACGCTAACGCTTAAAAAAACGCTATGAAAACGCAATTAAAACGCATGGGCGTTATCGCTATTTTTAACACTAACGCGGCAAAAACGTTGTAAAACCACGCCAATAACGCTCATCGTTTTTACTGCGGTTTTGCAACACCTCAGTGTGAAAGGGGCCTAAGGCTCGATTCACATCTATGCATGTTTGTTTTGAGCATTTCTTCAGTGTTTTTTGCGGTGTTTGCCGCGTTTTTGAACAGCGTTTTTACAGCGTTTTTGCGGCGTTTTGTGTGGTTTTTTTTTTTTATTTACAGTTTTTTTTTTATACTGTATACAGTGTGAAAAAAAACCCTCAAAAAATGCAAAACGCTGTAAAAACGCTTTAAAAATGCTGTACTTGCGTTTTTGATGCTGGTCCATTGAATTCTATTACATGCAAAACGCTGCATTTTGCATGAAAAAAAGTCCCTGACCCTTTCCAAAAACGCAGAGGCACAAAAATGCATTGATGTGAACCTGTTCCATAGGAACCCATGTTAAAAAATTCCCATGCGTTTCTGCAAAATGCATCAAAAAAACGCATTAGTGTGAATGGAGCCTAAGAGCACATATTGGACTTAAACCTGCATCTGTTTACATTCCTTAAACGCAGCACCGCTGGTGAGAATTACAGCCTAGCTCAGTGATGGGGAACCTCGGCACCCCAGATGTTTTAGAACTACATTTCCCATGGTCTCATGCACTCTGCACTGTAGTGGAGCATCATGGGAAATGTAGTTCCCGAAACATCCGGAGTGCTGAGGTTCGCCATCTACAGCCAACTTATTCATTGTATTTTCTGTATATTTCATGTACTGATTATCTCTACGTCTTATCTGATTTTTCTAATAGTTTCGCCCCCGTCCAGTTTTGTTAATAAAGCTTCACAATGACATCCCGTCCGGCTTATTACAGAATAGGAGGGTTCAGCTGAATGTGGAGTTTTACACGCAGGGAAACGTGTAGCAGAACACCCACCTTCTGCACCTCCGATACGGCTGCAGCGTCGTTCTTATCTATCAGAATGTATTTCTTTCTCAGTCTGGATTCCACTTCCTGCTCCTGATGGCTGAAAACAGAAAAATGGCATTAAATGAAAACATAATAAAGTACCTAAAATACCTATACTGTGCGATGCGATTTGCGTCAATACAAAAAAAAAAATTGTCGCACAATTGCACTGCAAAAAAAAAATTGTATGCGATTTGAACAGGAATGCCGTGCGATTCCTGGTTGAATCGCATGCGATTTCCCGGTTGAATCGCATGCGAGTTCCCCCACTGTTACTCTGTGTGTGTGTACAGAAAGGGAAAAGTGCCATCTAGTGGGCAGTTTAATAAAAAGTGTTAGAACACACAGTACATATCTGGACTAATGGAAAATCTTCATAGGTGTCCCGGTCCCGCCGATAATAGCAAATCACGGCCGCTGGAGGCACTCACAGGGCTGGGGGAGAAGTTCTGGGACCCCCCGTGGGTATAGGGTGGAAGTGATGTCAGCTTGGTGGGGCAGACCGCCTCTACATCTCCTCCAGCCCTGTGAGCACCTCCAGCGGGCCGTGATTTGCAGTCATCGGCAGGACTGGGACACCTATAAAGATTTAGCATTTTTCTAGCTATGTAACATTTTTATTAAACTGCCCACTAGATGGCGCTTTTCTCTTTCTATATACACACAATCTGCATGCAATTCGGACACCGCATTCCTATTTAAATCGCTTGTGATTCTTTGCAGTGCGATTTGCACCCATTCGTTCTGCATTCACGTAAATTGCACTGCAAAGTATCGATTTCGGTATCAGGAGCATTTGTGCGAGTACCGATACTCACACCAATGATTGGTATCAGCACCGATACCGGGATCAGTATCAGACTATCAGTGCATCCCTATAATAAAAGGTTTTACAGTCCATTTTCTAAAAACAGGATGAGTAGAAAAGCCTGTCCCCTGCCAGCATGTTGCAGCAGAGGACCTATGTTCTCTGTGTGGAAGCAGCGGTGACTCTGCAGAGGTGCAACACACACCCACTGCTGATAGACAAACCCAACCCCTTTCACTGCTCACAGGCCAGCCTGTATCTTCCTCGGTTCCCTGCAGTCAGCTGGATGCCAAGGCCCCGGAGCCTTTGCTCCACTGTAGCCCGCCATCCAAATAACGGGCTGCATGTTCAACTCCAGCCAAGGTATATTGAAATGACAGCACACTATTTAGTCCCACCCATAGCCACGCCCCCCAACATGTTCACCCACGGCAGGGCTTAATCTTGCTGGACTGTGATTAAGCCCTCGTGTGGGTGAAACATGTTGGGGGCGTGGCTTTGGGTGGGAATGTACAGTGTCCTGCCATTGTAATAAACCCTGGCTGGGGTTGAAGATCTTCGGTGAGCGGCCCGTTATTTGGATGGTACTTCCACTGCTGAGTCCCACCTATAACAGCGGGAGAGTGTGCATTGGTTGACTGCACGAATCAGCAGGGGGCGTGTCAGGCCTAAGCAGAGAGACCACCGCTTCCACCAAAAAACCAAGGATCCATTTCTGCAACATGCGGGTAGGAGAAAGACTGCAGCATGCGGGTAAGAGACAGTCCAAAATAATGTTTCCCACACAGGGGATCTTCTCCAGCTTCAGCAGGATACAAACACTGGAAAATGGTGGGCCACCTGGCTCATAAGCTCACTCAGCTTCAACTGTAGTACCACGCTGCACCTCTTACCAGTCTCTCTGTGCGGTCCAGCTCTCCTGGAAACTCGGCTCTCTAGCCTTTAGTCACTGCACCCCACTGCACGTTCCACTTGTGGCCTATGGATTGGGGTTTTCATGACACCCCAATTGGAGTCGACCTGACTCCAGGAACAAGACTGGCTGTCTCTTGGCTTCTGGCTGGGCACCTCTGTTCCTCGGTAAATCTCTCTGACTCTTGGCTTCTGGCTGGGCACCTCTGATACTTCAATGAGACCCTTTGTCTCTTGGCTTCTGGCTGTGGCACCACTGACCCCTCGGGGAAACTCTGTCTCTTGGCTTCTGGCTGGGCACCTTTGACCGCTCAGTGAGACTCTTTTCCTCTTGGCTTCTGGCTGGGACACCTCTAACCCCCCCAATGAGACACTCTGTCTCTTGGCTTCTGGCTGGGGCACCTTTGACCCCTCAATGAGACCCTCTGTCTCTTGGTTTCTGGCTGGGGCACCTCTGACCCCTCAGCGAGACCCTCTCTCTTGGCTTCTGGCTGGGGCTCCTCTGACCCCTAGGCAAGACCCTCTGTCTCTTGGCTTCTGGCTGGGGCCCTCTGACCCCTTAATGAGACCTTCTGTCTCTTGGCTTCTGGCTGGGGCCCTCTGACCCCTTAATGAGACCTTCTGTCTCTTGGCTTCTGGCTGGGGCACCTCTGACCCCTCAGGGAAACTCTGTCTCCTGGCTTCTGGCTGGGCACCTCTGACCCCTCGATGAGACCCTCTGTCTCTTGGCTTCTGGCTGTGGCACCTCTGACCCCTCGATGAGACCCTCTGTCTCTTGGCTTCTGGCTGTGGCACCTCTGACCCCTCGATGAGACCCTTTTCCTCTTGGCTTCTGGCTGGGACATCTCTAATCCCTCAATGAGACCCTCTGTCTCTTGGCTTCTGGCTGGGGCCCTAAGACCCCTCGATGAGAACCTCTGTCTTTTGGCTTCTGGCTGTGGCACCTCTGACCCCTCGTTGAGACCCTCTGTCTTTGGCTTCTGGCTGTGGCACCACTGACCCCTCAGGGAAACTCTGTCTCTTGGCTTCTGGCTGGGCACCTCTGACCCCTCAGTGAGACCCTTTTCCTCTTGGCTTCTGGCTGGGGCCCCAAGACCCCTCAATGAGAACCTCTGTCTCTTGGCTTCTGGCTGTGGCACCACTGACCCCTCAGGGAAACTCTGTCTCTTGGCTTCTGGCTGGGGCACCTCTGACCCCTCAGTGAGACCCTTTTCCTCTTGGCTTCTGGCTGGGACATCTCTAATCCCTCAATGAGACCCTCTGTCTCTTGGCTTCTGGCTGGGGCCCTAAGACCCCTCGATGAGAACCTCTGTCTTTTGGCTTCTGGCTGTGGCACCTCTGACCCCTCGTTGAGACCCTCTGTCTTTGGCTTCTGGCTGTGGCACCACTGACCCCTCAGGGAAACTCTGTCTCTTGGCTTCTGGCTGGGCACCTCTGACCCCTCAGTGAGACCCTTTTCCTCTTGGCTTCTGGCTGGGGCCCCAAGACCCCTCGATGAGAACCTCTGTCTCTTGGCTTCTGGCTGTGGCACCTCTGACCCCTCGATGAGACCCTCTGTCTCTTGGCTTCTGGCTGGGGCCCTATGACCCCTCGATGAGAACCTCTGTCTCTTGGCTTCTAGCTGGGGCCCTCTGACCCCTCGATGAGAACCTCTGTCTCTTGGCTTCTGGCTGGGCACCTCTGACTCTGACCCCTCGGGGAAACTCTGTCTCTTGGTTACTGGCTGGGCACCTCTGACCCCCTGGGGAGAGACCCTTTGCCTCTTGACTTCTGTCTGGGACACCTCTAACCCCTCAGTGAGACCCTCTGACCCCTCAAAGAGACCCTCTTTCTCTTTGCTTCTGGCTGGGCACCACTGACCCCTCGATGAAGCCCTCTGTCTCTTGGCTTCTGGCTGGGGCACCTCTAACCCCTCGATAGGACCCTCTTTCTCTTGGCTTCTGGCTGGGCACCTCTGACCCCTCGATAGGACCCTCTTTCTCTTGGCTTCTGGCTGGGCACCTCTGACCCCTCGATAGGACCCTCTTTCTCTTGGCTTCTGGCTGGGCACCTCTGACCCCTCGATGAAGCTCTCTGTCTCTTGGCTTCTGGCTGGGCACCTCTGACCCCTCGATGAAGCTCTCTGTCTCTTGGCTTCTGGCTGTGGCACCACTGACCCCTATATGAGACCCTTGGCACAAAGTTTTAAAATTTATACTTTAATTTATAATTGAACTTTGACAGAATGTGAAAAAAAAAAAAACGTACTTCACAATAAGTCTGAACTGAGAAAATATCTCCTGGATTTGTCGGAGGCTCAGTATCTGATTGGAATGAAAAAAAAAACAATGATCAGTTATTGCAATCTTCAATACAGACCGAGTAAATACATTCACCAGCCACTTTGTTAGGTACACCTGTTCAATGGCTTAGTAACACAAATTGCTAATCAGCCAATCACATGACAGCAACTCAATGCATTTAGACATCCAGTCGTGGTGAAGACGACTTGTTGAAGTTCAAACCGAGCATCAGAATAGGGAAGAAAGGGGATTTAAGTGACTTTGAAGGTGGCATGGTTGTTGGTGCCAAACGGGTTAGTCTTTCTGGGATTTTCATGTACAATCATCTTTTGGGTTTACAGAGAATGGTGGGAAAAAGAGAAAATATCCAGTGAGCGGCAGTTGTGTGGAGAAAAATGCCTTGTTGATGTTGGAGATCAGAGGAGAATGGGCAGACCGGTTCCAGATGATAGAAAGTCGACAGTAATGCCGCGTACACACGATCGGAATTTCGGCCCGCAAAAGACCGATGAGAGTTTTTCGTGGGAAAATGCGACCGGGTGTACGCTCCATCGGACTTTTGCTGGCCGAATTCCTGCCAGCAAAAGATTGGGAGCATGTTCTCAATTTTTCGGTCGGGAAAAGTTCCTATCCTAAAATGCGATCGTCTGTGGCAATTCCGACGTGCAAAATTCCTACGCATGCTCGCAAACATTTGGACGCATGCTCGGAAGCATTGAACTTCATTTTCTCGGCTCTTCGTAGTGTTGTACTTCACCGCATTCTTGACGGTCGTAAGTTCAGCAAACTTTTGCGTGACCGTGGTGTAGGCAAGGCAAGCTTGAGCGGAATCCCGTCGGAAAAGCCGTCATTTCTTTTTCCGACGAGAATTCCGATCGTGTGTACGTGTCATAACTCAAATAACCTCTCATTACATCCAAGGTATGCAGAATACCATCTCTGAACGCACAACACATTGAACCTTGAGGCAGATGGGCTACAGCAGCAGAAGACCACACCGGGTGCCACTCCTGTCAGCTAAGAACAGGAAACTGAGGCTACAATTGGCACAGGATCACCAACATTGGACAATAGAAGATTGGAAAAAACGTTGCCTGGTCTGATGAGTCTGGATTTCAGCTCCGACATTCAGATGGTGGGGTCAGAATTTGGTGCATGGATCCATCCTGCCTTGTATCACCGGTTCAGGCTGGTGGTGGGGGTGTAATGGTGTGGGGGATGGGGTATCACCGGTTCAGGCTGGTGGTGGGGGGTGTAATGGTGTGGGGGATGGGGTATCACCGGTTCAGGCTGGTGGTGGGGGTGTAATGGTGTGGGGGATGGGGTATCACCGGTTCAGGCTGGTGGTGGGGGGTGTAATGGTGTGGGGGATGGGGTATCACTGGTTCAGGCTGGTGGTGGGGGTGTAATGGTGTGGGGGATGGGGTATCACCGGTTCAGGCTGGTGGTGGGGGTGTAATGGTGTGGGGGATGGGATATCACCGGTTCAGGCTGATGGTGGAGGTGTAATGGTGTGGGGGATGGGGTATCACCGGTTCAGGCTGGTGGTGGGGGTGTAATGGTGTGGGGGATGGGGTATCACCGGTTCAGGCTGGTGGTGGGGGTGTAATGGTGGGGGGGATATTTTCTTGGCACACTTTGAGCCCCTTAGTACCAATTGATCATGGTTTAATCACCACGGCCTCCCTGAGTATTGTTGCTGACCATGTCCATCCCTTTATGACTACAGTGTCCCCATCTTCTGATGGCTCCTTCCAGCAGGATAATGTCACCATGTCACAAAGCTCCAATCATCTCACCACTGGACAATGAGGTCCCTGTCCTTCAATGGCCTCCACACTCACCACATCTCAATCCAATAGAGAACGGGAGATTGGCATCATCGATGTGCAGCCGACAAATCTGTGATGCTATCATGTCACTATGGAGGAAAATCTCTGAGGAACGTTTCCAACACCTTGTTGTATCTATGCCACCAAGAATGAAGGCCAAAGGGGGTCCAACCCGCTACTAGCAAGGAGGACCTAATAAAGGGGGTCCAACCCACTACTAGCAAGGAGGACCTAATAAAGGGGGTCCAACCCACTACTAGCAAGGAGGACCTAATAAAGTGTCCGGTGAGTGTAGAAGGAACAACAATTTAAGGGGTACAAATAAATGGTGCGAGGAGAAGGAACGTCCTCTAACCCCTCAGTACGATGGTACCATTCATATGATAGAAGAAGGATTAGGATGGGTTTCATTGTTGCAGTTTGGTTAGATGTAGAAGATACTCACTTCTATCTCATCCATCTTCCCCTCCAGATATCTGCGGACCTGAGAGGTAATCTCGGAGATCTGGCCATCATTAAACGGTTCGTAGCTGATAACGGCACGATTGGCCTGAAAGAAGGAAAACCAGATTGGTGAACCAATAATACTCTCAGAACCTGAGCTCAGCCTCTTCCTGTCTGCAATCTAATATTCTCCCACACCATGCCCCATGCAGAGGGAACATTCATCTGTCCTCCCCATTATGACAGGCGCCTGCCAAGTCTGTGTGTGTGGCTGCAACCTATCAAACCCGGCTGCCAATGGCAGCTACGGTTCCAACCAAGGACTAAGAATCAATGAGAGTGGCTACTATATACACTATATTACCAAAAGTATTCAATTGAGCCACACTGCCATCTTCAGGCAGCAGTGGTAACTGCAGACCAAAGCCTAATTTTTCTTAAGCTTCCCCCTAAAACGTGAAATGCCTAAAATACCACCTAAAATGCGATCACCATGTCATAGCTAACAAAGTGATCATATACACTATATTACCAAAAGTATTGGGACGCCTGCCTTTACACGCACATGAACTTTATATGACATCCCAGTCTTAGTCCGTAGGGTTCAATATGGAGTTGGCTCCGCCCTTTGCAGCTATAACAGCTTCAACTCTTCTAGGAAGGCCGTCCACAAGGTTTAGGAGGGTGTCTATGGGAATGTTTGACCATTCTTCCAGAAGTGCATTTGTGAGGTCGGGCACCGATGTTGGACGAGAAGGCCTGGCTCACAGTCTCTGCTCTAATTCATCCCAAAGGTGTTCTATCGGGTTGAGGTCAGGACTCTGTGCAGGCCAGTCAAGTTCCTCCACCTCAAACTCGCTCATCCATGTCTTTATGGACCTTGCTTTGTGCACTGGTGTGCAGTCATGTTGGAACAGGAAGGGGCCGTCCCCAAACTGTTCCCACAAAGTTGGGAGCATGAAATTGTCCAAAATGTCTTGGTATGCTGACGCCTTAAGAGTTCCCTTTCCTGGAACTAAGGAGCCAAGCCCAACCCCTGAAAAACAACCCTACACCATAATCCCCCCCCCCCACACCATAACCCCCCCTCCACCAAATGATTTGGACCAGTGTACAAAGCAAGGTCCATAAAGACATGGATGAGCGAGTTTGTGGTGCAGGAACTTGACTGGCCTGCACAGAGTCCTGACCTCAACCTGATAGAACACCTTTGGGATGAATTAGAGCAGAGACTGCGAGCCAGGCCTTCTCATCCAACATCAGTGCCTGACCTCACAAATGTTCTTCTGGAAGAATGGTCAAACATCCCCATAGACACCCTCCTAAACCTTGTGGACGGCCTTCCCAGAAGAGTTGAAGCTGTTATAGCTGCAAAGGGCGGAGCCAACTCAGTATTGAACCCTACGGACTAAGACTGGGATGACATTAAAGGTCATGTGTGTGTAAAGGCAGGTGTCCCAATACTTTTGGTAATATAGTGCATGTGATCACTTTGTTAGCTATGACATGGTGATCGCATTTTAGGTGGTATTTTAGGCATTTCGTGTTTTAGGTGGAAGCTAAAGAAAGATTAGCCTTTGGTCTGCAGTTACCACTGCTGCCTGAAGATGGCAGTGTGACTCAATTGAATACTGTAATTGTAAGATAAATGCACGTTATTCAAAAAATATTAAAGCTAAATGTTATATATTATATTTTAATCTTCACACCTGTTCACCCCCAATGGGCAGAGCAGTTTTTACAATTCTGATATGGACCTGTTTATTTAGCAATAACTTTGTTATTACTTAAGATAATAAGGGAATACATTATAGTGCTTTTTAGGGACAAACAATTATTTCTTTACAGGACTATGGGGCTGATTTACTAAAGGCAAATAGACTGTGCTCTATGCAGTTACTCCAGAGCTTAGTAAATGAGCAGAAGCTCTGCTGACTTCCATCATCCAATCATGTGCAAGAAAAAAGGCTGTTTTTTTAGTTTTCCTTGCATGTGATTGGGTTTGCAAAGTGAAGCCTCATTTACTAAGCTCTGGAGCAATTGCACTCGCAAAGTGCACAGTCTATTTGCCTTTAGTAAATCAACCCCAGTGTCTTGCAACAATGATTTTTCTTTCTTTTTTTTCTTTTTTTGTTTTTGTTGCAGTCCTAAGACAATAAAAACATAATAAAATGAAACAAAAGGAACTTTTTATTGACTAATGTAGTGCATGCGGAAAGTATTCACAGCGCTTCACTTTTTCCACATTTTGCTATGTTACACTCTTATTCCAAAATAGATTAAATTCATTATTTTCCTCAAAATTCTTCAAACAATCCCCCATAATGACAAGAAAGAAGTTTGAAATCTTTTCAAATTCAAAAAGACTTAAAAAAAAATCCCATGTACAGAATTATCACAGGCTCCTCCCATGTACAGAATTATCACAGGCTCCTCCCATGTACATAAGTATCACAGACTCCTCCCATGTTCAGAAGTATCACAGACTCCTCCCATGTACATAAGTATCACAGGCTCCTCCCATGTACATAAGTATCACAGGCTCCTCCCATGTACATAAGTATCACAGGCTCCTCCCATGTACATAAGTATCACAGACTCCTCCCATGTACATAAGTATCACAGGCTCCTCCCATGTACATAAGTATCACAGACTCCTCCCATGTACATAAGTATCACAGGCTCCTCCCATGTACATAAGTATCACAGACTCGTCCCATGTACATAAGTATCACAGGCTCCTCCCATGTACATAAGTATCACAGGCTCTTCCCATGTACATAAGTATCACAGGCTCCTCCCATGTACATAAGTATCACAGGCTCCTCCCATGTACATAAGTATCACAGACTCCTCCCATGTACATAAGTATCACAGACTCCTCCCATGTACATAAGTATCACAGGCTCGTCCCATGTACATAAGTATCACAGACTCCTCCCATGTACATAAGTATCACAGGCTCCTCCCATGTACATAAGTATCACAGACTCGTCCCATGTACATAAGTATCACAGGCTCTTCCCATGTACATAAGTATCACAGACTCCTCCCATGTACATAAGTATCACAGACTCCTCCCATGTACATAAGTATCACAGACTCCTCCCATGTACATAAGTATCACAGGCTCCTCCCATGTACATAAGTATCACAGACTCCTCCCATGTACATAAGTATCACAGGCTCCTCCCATGTACATAGGTATCACAGACTCCTCCCATGTACATAAGTATCACAGGCTCCTTCCATGTACATAAGTATCACAGGCTCCTCCCATCAGATTCCTCCCATGTACATAAGTATCACAGACTCCTCCCATGTACATAAGTATCACAGGCTCCTCCCATGTACATAGGTATCACAGGCTCCTCCCATGTACATAATTATCACAGGCTCCTCCCATGTACATAAGTATCACAGACTCCTCCCATGTACATATCACAGACTCCTCCCATGTACATAAGTATCACTGACTCCTCCCATGTACATAAGTATCACAGACTCCTCCCATGTACATAAGTATCACAGGCTCCTCCCATGTACATAAGTATCACAGACTCCTCCCATGTACAGAAGTATCACAGACTCCTCCCATGTACATAAGGATCACAGGCTCCTCCCATGTACACAAGTATCACAGACTCCTCCCATGTACATAAGTATCACAGACTCCTCCCATGTACATAAGGATCACAGGCTCCTCCCATGTACACAAGTATCACAGACTCCTCCCATGTACAGAAGTATCACAGACTCCTCCCTTGTACATAAGTATCATAGACTCCTCCCATGTAATCACAGACTCCTCCCATGTACATAAGTATCACAGGCTCCTCCCATGTACATAAGTATCACAGGCTCCTCCCATGTACATAAGTATCACAGGCTCCTCCCATGTACATAAGTATCACAGACTCCTCCCATGTACATAAGTATCACAGGCTCCTCCCATGTACATAAGTATCACAGGCTCCTCCCATGTACATAAGTATCACAGGCTCCTCCCATGTACATAAGTATCACAGGCTCCTCCCATGTACATAAGTATCACAGGCTCCTCCCATGTACATAAGTATCACAGACTCCTCCCATGTACATAAGTATCACAGACTCCTCCCATGTACATAAGTATCACAGGCTCCTCCCATGTACAGAAGTATCACAGACTCCTCCCATGTACATAAGTATCACAGACTGCTCCCATGTACAGAAGTATCACAGGCTCCTCCCATGTACATAAGTATCACAGACTCCTCCCATGTACATAAGTATCACAGGCTCCTCCCATGTACATAAGTATCACAGACTCCTCCCATGTACATAAGTATCACAGGCTCTTCCCATGTACATAAGTATCACAGACTCCTCCCATGTACATAAGTATCACAGGCTCCTCCCATGTACATAAGTATCACAGGCTCCTCCCATGTACATAGGTATCACAGACTCCTCCCATGTACATAAGTATCACAGGCTCCTTCCATGTACATAAGTATCACAGGCTCCTCCCATCAGATTCCTCCCATGTACATAAGTATCACAGACTCCTCCCATGTACATAAGTATCACAGGCTCCTCCCATGTACATAAGTATCACAGACTCCTCCCATGTACATATCACAGACTCCTCCCATGTACATAAGTATCACTGACTCCTCCCATGTACATAAGTATCACAGGCTCCTCCCATGTACATAAGTATCACAGGCTCCTCCCATGTACATAAGTATCACAGGCTCCTTCCATGTACATAAGGATCACAGGCTCCTCCCATGTACACAAGTATCACAGACTCCTCCCATGTACAGAAGTATCACAGACTCCTCCCATGTACATAAGGATCACAGGCTCCTCCCATGTACACAAGTATCACAGACTCCTCCCATGTACAGAAGTATCACAGACTCCTCCCATGTACAGAAGTATCACAGACTCCTCCCATCAGATTCCTCCCATGTACATAAGTATCACAGGCTCCTCCCATGTACATAAGTATCACAGGCTCCTCCCATGTACATAATTATCACAGACTCCTCCCATGTACATAAGTATCACAGACTCCTCCCATGTACATAAGTATCACAGACTCCTCCCATGTACATAAGTATCACAGACTCCTCCCATGTACATAGGTATCACAGGCTCCTCCCATGTACATAAGTATCACAGACTCCTCCCATGTACATAAGTATCACTGACTCCTCCCATGTACATAAGTATCACAGGCTCCTCCCATGTACATAATTATCACAGGCCACTCCCATGTACATAAGTATCACAGACTCCTCCCATGTACATAAGTATCACAGATTCCTCCCATGTAATCACAGACTCCTCCCATGTACATAAGTATCACAGACTCCTCTCATGTACATAAGTATCACAGACTCCTCCCAAGTACATAAGTATCACAGACTCCTCCCATGTACATAAGTATCACAGGCTCCTCCCATGTACATAAGTATCACAGACTCCTCCCATGTACATAAGTATCACAGGCTCCTCCCATGTACATAGGTATCACAGACTCCTCCCATGTACATAAGTATCACAGGCTCCTTCCATGTACATAAGTATCACAGGCTCCTCCCATCAGATTCCTCCCATGTACATAAGTATCACAGGCTCCTCCCATGTACATAAGTATCACAGGCTCCTCCCATGTACATAATTATCACAGGCTCCTCCCATGTACATAAGTATCACTGACTCCTCCCATGTACATAAGTATCACAGACTCCTCCCATGTACATAAGTATCACAGACTCCTCCCATGTACATAAGTATCACAGACTCCTCCCATGTACATAAGTATCACAGGCTCCTCCCATGTACATAAGTATCACAGACTCCTCCCATGTACATAAGTATCACAGGCTCCTTCCATGTACATAAGTATCACAGGCTCCTCCCATCAGATTCCTCCCATGTACATAAGTATCACAGGCTCCTCCCATGTACATAAGTATCACAGGCTCCTCCCATGTACATAATTATCACAGGCTCCTCCCATGTACATAAGTATCACAGACTCCTCCCATGTACATAAGTATCACAGGCTCCTCCCATGTACATAAGTATCACTGACTCCTCCCATGTACATAAGTATCACAGACTCCTCCCATGTACATAAGTATCACAGACTCCTCCCATGTACATAAGGATCACAGGCTCCTCCCATGTACACAAGTATCACAGACTCCTCCCATGTACAGAAGTATCATCAGATTCCTCCCATGTACATAAGTATCACAGGCTCCTCCCATGTACATAATTATCACAGGCTCCTCCCATGTACATAAGTATCACAGACTCCTCCCATGTACATAAGTATCACAGGCTCCTCCCATGTACATAAGTATCACAGGCTCCTCCCATGTACAGAAGTATCACAGGCTCCTCCCATGTACATAAGTATCACAGGCTCCTCCCATGTACATAATTATCACAGGCTCCTCCCATGTACATAAGTATCACAGACTCCTCCCATGTACATAAGTATCACAGGCTCCTCCCATGTACATAAGTATCACAGGCTCCTCCCATGTACATAATTATCACAGACTCCTCCCATGTACATAAGTATCACAGGCTCCTCCCATGTACATAAGTATCACAGACTCCTCCCATGTACAGAAGTATCACAGACTCCTCCCATGTACATAAGTATCACAGACTCCTCCCATGTACAGAAGTATCACAGACTCTTCCCATGTACAGAAGTATCACAGACTCCTCCCATGTACATAAGTATCACAGGCTCCTCCCATGTACAGAAGTATCACAGACTCCTCCCATGTACAGAAGTATCACAGACTCCTCCCATGTACAGAAGTATCACAGACTCCTCCCACGTACATAAGTATCACAGACTCCTCCCACGTACAGAACTATCACAGACTCCTCCCATGTACAGAAGTATCACAGACTCCTCCCATGTACAGAAGTATCACAGGCTCCTCCCATGTACAAAACGGGTTTTTGTTAATTCAGAGATTTCTGGATTAACTAATTTGTCGAAATTCGTAAAAAAAAAAGAAAAAAGAAATCCGAGTGAAAAGGAATTGCACGTGTCTAGGACATAGAACTCTCTGCAAATCCCTCAACCCGACTGGTGGTGCTAGAAGACCTTTATAGAGCCCCATGAAGAGACCTCCCTTAGGGGCCCACAATACAGGGGGGGTAGAGATGTTCAGGTGAACAAACAGTTGTGTGACAGTTATAAAGCAGCAGTATGGCCGACAAATTGGTGACGTCCTTCTATATAAAACTGATATTGAGGCAAAAAAATGAAGAATAAAATGAAGGTTGAGGCTGTTAAGATTTTCTTATAAAAACGGGGCGATGACCATCGCTGGATGACGAGCGAGTCGCACCAGACGATCCCTTACCAGAGTGTCGCGGAGGGTCAGCTCCCTGCGAAGGAGTTCGATCTCTTGCTGCAAATTTTTACACATTCGCTGCCAGAAGAAGAAAACAGATCACACATCAGGCACAGGGCGGCATCAACATGACATCTAAGATTTTAGAGGCTTTGAAAATCTACATTTAAGGTGTATCTATAACCAACACTTTTTTTTATTTTATTTTTTTTAGGCTGAAGGAAAAAAAAAAAATCTATGAATGTATGGCCAGCCGAAGGCTACTTTCAAACTGCTCTGTATGAAAAATGCATATTTTTGACACATTGTGTAAATATAATGCAGCGCATGGTGCAATTTTCATGCGTTTTCCCCATATCACCTCCCACTATTCTAATGCCATTTTCAGTGCGATTTTCATGCAACTTTAGAAGTTGAATCAGAATAGATAAGAAACATTCCTATGCGACTTTGATGGATGAGTGTTTTTTTTTTTTAACCCTCGCCTCTCCTCCCTGGTCATCCTTGCTGCCCAAGGCTAGGATCACACTGTAGGGGTTTTGATTCTTCCTTTGATCACTTGATCCTTTGGAAGCTCCTTCATTCGATGGGAGGAAGGAAGGAAGGAAGGAAGGAAGGAAGGAAGGAAGGAAGGAAGGAAGGAAGGAAGGAAGGAAGGAAGGAAGGAAGGAAGGAAGGAAGGAAGGAAGGAAGGAAGGAAGGAAGGAAGGAAGGATCCATCAATCAAAAGAAGGATCAATCTAGCTCATCCCCCCCACAGTTATCACCTTTATATCACTGGACCCTCTCTTTTAGATTGTAAGCTCCAATGAGCAGGGCCCTCTGATTCCTCCTGTATTGAATGGTATTGTAACTATACTGTCTGCCCTCATGTTGCAACGCGCTGCATAAACTGTTGGCGCCATATAAATCCTGTATAATAATAATCCAAGGAAGGATTAATCGAGTGAGCGAAGAGAGGATCGATCGAAGGAAGGATTGATTGAAGGAAGGATCGATTGAGCGAAGGCAGGATCCAAAAAATGCTCCTGTCAGGGAAATGGCCGTGGAAGAAATGGCAATCTTGCCAGTAGTAGAGATGGGCGCCATCGATGCATTCCCGTGCTTGACCCGGCTTGTTCCAGACATGCTTGACCTCTTTTCCTGGCTTGCTCCTTGATCTTCCATCTGCTTGATCGCCTGTGTATGACCCCGGCTTGCTGCATGGACTTTGCCTTGACCTGATCACCTGTGTATGACCCCGGCTTGCTGCATGGACTTTGCCTTGACCTGATCACCTGTGTATGACCCCGGCTTGCTGCATGGACTTTGCCTTGACGTGATCACCTGTGAATGACCCCGGCTTGCTGCATGGACTTTGCCTTGACCTGATCGCCTGTGTATGACCCCGGCTTGCTGCATGGACTTTGCCTTGACCTGATCACCTGTGAATGACCCCGGTTTGCTGCATGGACTTTGCCTTGACCTGATCACCTGTGTATGACCCTGGCTTGCTGCATGGACTTTGCCTTGACGTGATCACCTGTGAATGACCCCGGTTTGCTGCATGGACTTTGCCTTGACCTTATCGCCTGTGTATGACCCCGGCTTGCTGCATGGACTTTGCCTTGACCTGATCACCTGTGTATGACCCCGGCTTGCTGCATGGACTTTGCCTTGACCTGATTGCCTGTGTATGACCCCGGCTTGCTGCATGGACTTTGCCTTGACCTGATCGCCTGTGTATGACCCCGGCTTGCTGCATGGACTTTGCCTTGACCTGATCGCCTGTGTATGACCCCGGCTTGCTGCATGGACTTTGCCTTGACCTGATCACCTGTGTATGACCCTGGCTTGCTGCATGGACTTTGCCTTGAACTGATCACCTGTGTATGACCCTGGCTTGCTGCATGGACTTTGCCTTGACCTGATCGCCTGTGTATGACCCCAGCTTGCTGCATGGACTTTGCCTTGACCTGATTGCCTGTGTATGACCCCGGCTTGCTGCATGGACTTTGCCTTGACCTGATCACCGCTGTATGACCCCGGCTTGCTGCATGGACTTTGCCTTGACCTGATCACCTGTGTATGACCCCAGCTTGCTGCATGGACTTTGCCTTGATCTGATCACCTGTGTATGACCCTGGCTTGCTGCATGGACTTTGCCTTGACCTGATCACTGGTGTATGACCCCGGCTTGCTGCATGGACTTTGCCTTGACCTGATCACCTGTGTATGACCCCGGCTTGCTGCATGGACTTTGCCTTGACCTGATCACTGGTGTATGACCCCGGCTTGCTGCATGGACTTTGCCTTGACCTGATCACCTGTGTATGACCCTGGCTTGCTGCATGGACTTTGCCTTGACCTGATCACTGGTGTATGACCCCGGCTTGCTGCATGGACTTTGCCTTGACCTGATCGCCTGTGTATGACCCCGGCTTGCTGCATGGACTTTGCCTTGACCTGATCACCTGTGTATGAGCCTGGCTTGCTGCATGGACTTTGCCTTGACCTGATCACTGGTGTATGACCCCGGCTTGCTGCATGGACTTTGCCTTGACCTGATCACTGGTGTATGACCCCGGCTTGCTGCATGGACTTTGCCTTGACCTGATCACCTGTGTATGACCCCGGCTTGCTGCATGGACTTTGCCTTGACCTGATCGCCTGTGTATGACCCCGGCTTGCTGCATGGACTTTGCCTTGACCTGATCACTGGTGTATGACCCCGGCTTGCTGCATGGACTTTGCCTTGACCTGATCGCCTGTGTAAGACCCCGGCTTGGTGCATGGACTTTGCCTTGACCTGATCACCTGTGTATGACCCCGGCTTGCTGCATTAACTTTGCCTTGACCTGATCACCGGTGTATGACCCCGGCTTGCTGCATGGACTTTGCCTTGACCTGATCGCCTGTGTATGACCCCGGCTTGCTGCATGGACTTTGCCTTGACCTGATCACTGGTGTATGACCCCGGCTTGCTGCATGGACTTTGCCTTGACCTGATCGCCTGTGTAAGACCCCGGCTTGCTGCATGGACTTTGCCTTGACCTGATCACCTGTGTATGACCCCGGCTTGCTACATGGACTTTGCCTTGACCTGATCGCCTGTGTATGACCCCGGCTTGCTGCATTAACTTTGCCTTGACCTGATCACCGGTGTATGACCCCGGCTTGCTGCATGGACTTTGCCTTGACCTGATCGCCTGTGTATGACCCCGGCTTGCTGCATTAACTTTGCCTTGACCTGATCACCGGTGTATGACCCCGGCTTGCCTTACAGACTTGCTGTTGCTTCCTGCTTTATTACCAGTACTTGACCCGTCTTGCCCTACGGACTCATTAATGGCGTGCCATCCTGTGTTTGACCCTCAGCCTGCCTTCTACCGCTGTATCCTGGAAGCACGGTTCATCTGAAGCACGGTGGGAGTTTCTTGCAGCCTATATCATGCCACGCACACAGCAGCCTTCACGAGGTGACCCTCCTCCTGGTTCATCTGGATCCTGCAGGCAACCCGTGCTTCTCTGGGCCCTAAACCTACTGCTGCACCATCAGAGATATATTGCACTCAGCCGCAAGGGGAGCCCCATCTCTGCATATTGGCTTTGGATCAGGTACGTGACAGCTCCAAACTCACAGTTGTATCAAAATTGATGGATGAAGGATGACCAGGGAGGAGAGGCAAGGGTTAAAAAAAAACAAACACTCATCCATCAAAGTCGCATAGGAATGCTTCTACGCTGATGTGACTTCTGTGAGATAACATAGAAGTCTATGGGGCTGAAATCGCACTGAAGTTCATCAGGACCCTTTTCAAAAATCGCGCTGTGATAATGTGATTTCCCTTGTCATGCGATTTTGTGAGCCTGGGCTGGCTTGAGCACTTCCCGCAGGTGCGTTGCATTTTTGGTGCGTTTTTGGAGGCGGTTTTCCTTTCATTTCAATGGAGAGATGCGTTTTTTGGTGCGGTTCTTCTACCGGACCAAACATGCACCAAAAATACAGCAAGCAGGAATTGTTTTAACCGCGACCGAAGCGCAACGGACCAGTGTGAAGAGCTACATAAGGGATGCAGTTTCTTCTGCTTCTTTTTTTAAAGAACTTGAACAAAAGCCTGAAGGTGAAATGCGGGAAAAGCTGCGAATCCAGTGCGGGTTCCCACATCGCACCTGAATCACTGCCCTCTGCGAAACCCGCTGCGGCAGTCAATACAAAAGGTATTGACACCCACAGATCGGTTCGCAAATCGCAGTGCGAACTGTGAATTCGGACAGGAATCGGAACGCATGGGTGTGATCCGATTTTGGTGCAGACAAAAAAAAAAGGGGGTCCTGCATGAGTTTTGTGCGAATGCGATGCATATTTGCATATATGCGATTCATACAGTTTGCGTGGCTGAATTCGCATCCCACAGACATCGCATGTGATCTGCACAGGAATGCGGTGCGAATCACATGCGATGTCTGGCGTTGCTTCAGTGTGAACCCAGCCCTAAGACATTACAAGAGCCCCGTTTTGTTCTGAACCCCTAAACTCAATGGGATGGCACTTACCACGGGGTCGTAGTGCTGGATGACAACGCACTCTGCAGGGATGCATTTCATTCTGCTGGCAAATCGCAGAGTAGATAGCTGAAGACAAAAATACACAAACAATAAGGCGATACACTCACACTTTATGAAAAGATATCACAGTGATTCTAAAATATGATGAGTATGATTTCAGGTATTTTTCAGTAAAAGAACGAATATTATATATTTTTTAAGCAAAGGTCCTAGAGAATAAAATGGTGGGTGTTGCAATTTCTTTTTTTATATCACACAGTATTTGCGCAACATCCCTTGTGATAACATAGGCCTTGACGGGTCCTCTTTATGGAGACATCTGGGGTCTATTAGACCCCAGATGTCTCCTCTGGCCTCCAAAGCATCTAATCAAACAAGATCAGTTTGATCAGGAGCTTGAACAAGCCGGTAACAGCTCATAAAACATTAAGCCGAAACAGGAAGTGAGGAAATCCTCATTGCTTCTGGTTTGTGATCTCACAGAGAAGGAGGAACAACATCAGTTCCTCTCACTCTCAGTTCAGTCCATGGGATGCCACCGTTTGGAACGGTCACAGGTTCCCACCCCTTTCTGATGCCAGTAGAAGTAATCAGGTTGCTCTATAGTCACTTTAATCACTTCTACTATAAAGGGAATTGCTGGCTGAAAATTTTGATATCGGGATGATGCCTGCAGGTAAAGGCATTATCCCTGTATAACCACCTTAGGATGTCATATGGTGTCCTACGTGCAGCAAATGGTTTATTATATACTGTAGCTCCAACATATACCGCAGCGCCGCAAGTAGAACATGCAAGAAATTAACCCAGCTCTGCCTACAAGAGCTTACAATCTATATCAGCCTTTTTCAACCTTTTCAACACAGAGGAACCTTTGAAATACATTTCTGGTCTCAGGGAACCCCTGCAAAAATTCACTGTGTCTACAACTCATTGTACATTAGTGTGATGGTCAGTGGGAAGAAAGCTCTTTACACTTGTGGTCACTGGGAAGAATTACCTCCTTATAGAATCCTAAAAAGATTGATGGTGTCAATGGAAACTTATCAGACAGGCAGAAATTGCTTATTGCTCAAGGAACCCCTAGCAACCTCTGGAGGAACTCTTGGCTTTCATGGAACCCTGGTTGAGAAACCCTGATCTATACATTGTCACACTGTCAATGGGAAGGCAGTATACAATGGAGGCTCCCTTGATGTTTTTTGGCTTCTGATATTTGGTGAGAAGACACAAGTACTACATTCTGTGAGGCACGAAGAACAATTAATTTTAGCCAGGTACATGGCACTGCTGTCCATAGTGCAAAGGATGTTCTTGCTTGGCAATAATCATGCTGAATACTCAAATGCTGAGTACAATTTATGGCCAGATGTTTGTAGACACCTGACCATCACACCTGTATGAACTTGTTGAGCATCACATTCCAATATCATGAGCATAACATCAAACCATGCAATCTCCATGGACACATATTATGTAGAATTGTAGACAATTTTGCTCTTCCAACCTTCTGGTAACAGTTTGATGAAGACCATTTTCTGTTCCACCATGACTGTGCTCCTGTGTACAAAGCCAGCTCAATAAACATGGTTTGATCAGTTTGGTGAGGGGGAACTCAGGTGTCCTGCACAGAGCCCTGACCTCAACCCTACTGAACACTTTTGGGATGAATCGGAGCGCCAATGGTGAACCAGTTCTTCTCATCCAATATCAGTTCCTGACCTCACTAATGTTCCTTTGGCTTAAAGGGCACAAAATTCCACAGACACACTCCATAATTTTGTGTGGAGCCTTCCTAGAAGAGTGGCACACCTCTATAATGACATAGTGTGACCAGTTGGATGTGGAGAAACTCGAATGTCCGGCACAGAGCCCTGACCTCAACCTTACTGAACACCTTTGGGATGAATTGGAATACCAATGGTGATCCAAGTCTGTTTGTTGGCACCCAACATGGGGTCCAAAGTGTGAATCAGGTCTTCTCATCCAACATCAGTACCTGACCTCACAAACGACAACAAATTCCCACAGACACCTCCAAAATCTTAAGGAAAGCCTTCCCAGAAGAGTGGAGGATGTTACAGCCACAAAGGGGGCAACTCCAAAATATTGGTCATGGTTTTGGAATAGGATGCCCAACAGTTCAACCTTATGGTAACAGCCCGGTGAAGACCCTTTTGTTCTCCACCATGACTGTGCCCCTGTGTACAAAGTCAGCTTTATAAAGACTCTATAAAGACATGGTTTGACCAGTTTGGTGTGGGGGAACTCGAGTGCACAGAGCCCTGACCTCAACCCTACTGAATATCTTTGGGATGAATTGGAATGCTGATTCAGATCCAAGTTTTCTCATCCAACATCTATACCTGACCTCACCAATGGGCGCAAATTTCCACAGACAAGTTTTATGGAAAGCCTTCCCAGAAGGTGGGGGGTGTTATAGCCACAAAGGAGACCAACTCTAAAGTAATGGCCCTGGTTTTGGAATTGGGGAAATACATATGGTTATGGGTTTGGAATGGGACCATGGTCATGGTTTTGGAATGGGACCATGGTCATGGTTTTGGAATGGGATGTCCAACAAGTGCAAACAGGTGTGGTGGTCAGGGTTAGGACTGCACATGGTTGTAGTGCGTGTGACGGAAGGTCTAATCAGATGAGATCAGAGGTGCAATAAAGACTTTGTTATCCTCTACTATGGTTTGCAGTATCCTAGCCATTGGGTTTGTCCATATTTATCTATAGGCAAAGCCTTACCCCCTGTGTGACTACCAGATATTACTCACAGTCTCATCAATCTGAACCGCCTCGGCGTACACATTCGCCACCAACACGGTATTACAGTTTCCTCCTGTTTGGTAAAAAAATAATCAGTTACAACATCCCAGCTCTGCAGGAGATATTCTGACATATCTTGTTTACGATCCCCCAGTGTTACCCCTCACACACCACTCAGTACCTTAGTTCTTGACGCATGGTATCCTAAACCTTAAAGTATCCCTTACATGAAAACCAGTCTTATGTTAAACTCTACTCCTTCAGGGTTCGCTGGTTAGCAGGTACTGTATTGTAAAAAGCCAGCATTTACCCTGCCAACCTGTTATCCCACTGGAACCCCAAGGGAAAACAACTTTTGGGTATAAGGGAGCCTCCCACAATTCAGATCATCCAATGACGAGGCTGTCACCATGTAAGTTCTGACCTAAAATAGGATCAGTCCTTAAACAGCAATTTTTGGGGTGCTCCAGCAGACATTGGGGGACATGTGAAAGATACAGCTTGGTTACTTTGCTGCTATCCAGAGAACCTATTACCCTTTACCTCCCCACAGCAGTTAAAGTGGACCTTCACCTTCCCCATCCTTCTGTCATCTCACCCCTACCACCTTCCTCTCTCATAGTTTGACTTTTTGTTTTTTTTATAAAGATTTTTTGGGTAGCCTTCCCAGTGCTTCCAGGATACTCACCTCGGGTAAGTAAAAGTATGGCTAGTAGGCCAATTCTGGCCAGATATTAGATTTTATCTGGCCTGCAGGTAGGGTCAATGGCCTCTCACACAGGTCTTCAGGTCAGGCTACAGTCTCCGTTTCTCCTCAACATCCAAAACCCCTCTCTCCAGTCTTCAGCAAAGGTTCCCCCAGCTGTAGAGGTCATTGGTTGCTAGAACCGCCAACATCCTAACAACCAATCATGTTAGTTCCCTTACACTGGAGTCCCCCATCAGACTCCCCCCTTACATGAGAGCCCTCATAACAGTCCCCCCCCCCCCTTACATGAGAGCAAGAGTCACCCCTTATATGAGACACTCCATTAAAGTCCTCCTTACCTCCCTATTAGAGTACCTCCTTACATGAGAGGCCAATAAAGACAGCTAAAGAACGGCACTGAGGGGAAGATGCCAGCACCTTTGAAGGACAGGGGCCATCTTCGTGCACATGCACAGATATGAGGAAGGTCTCTGCTGGGTCCCAAAAGCTGGGTAGTGCCATTGAGCATATCTGTCTATGCATGTATGCACAACATAGTCCTTGTGACATCGTATCTCACCTAGTGAGTCCTTGAGGGCGTGAGTGAGTTTGCTCTGCCTGAACGGGACATGGTCACGGCGGTCGGCCAGCGCAATGATGGCTTGTTCCAGGAAAGACAGAGACTTGTTGATGTAAGTGGCTTCCTTCAGGACCTGCCCTTCAGACTGAGAGATGGAAAAAAGAAATACAGATTTATGGAAAGCTTCACAAGTCAATCTACATTGCAGCTCCTTCAAGCACTGATGTCACTGCAGCACAGAGCTGTCCTGTATTATCCTTTAGCTTAAAAGCCTTTGCTTACCAACTGGGGCAGGCTTGACAAAGAGGGAACACCCTTGAAACGCGGTGCTGCCCCTTTTACTGACTTATGGTTTGGCCATGAGGGTATATGGTAGCAGAGGATGCTGCTCTAGGACAGCACACAGAGCGCATACTCTACCGGCCAACAATGGGGCTTCACAACAGTGTTAATATTGGCAATCAAATTTTGATTTAGTTTTAGATATAGTCTTTTGACCAAAATGCCATTTTAGTTTTAGTCCCATTTTAGTCATCTGCAGTAGTTTTAGTCATATTTTAGTAGACTAAACTCTCCAGTACATTTTAGTCTAATAAAATAATTTTAGTCAACTAAAATCTAATGTGTTTAGGTAAATTTTAATGCATTATTTAAGAATTTCTATAGAATTTCCAAACTCATTATATACTCCTGGAGTAAAAAAATCTAATATCATGTTATTATTTATGGTATTAAGGCTTGAACAAACTCACAGATACAGATTTAGCCACTCTGGACGGTGGTCTGAGGAGGCCTGTAATGCTGCACAGTGCTCTGGACAGTGGTCTGTCTGAGAAGGCCTGTAATGCTGCACAGTGCTCTGGACGGTGGTCTGAGGAGGCCTGTAATGCTGCACAGTGCTCTGAACAGTGCTCTGTCTGGGGAGGCCTGTAATGCTGCACAGTGCTCCTGGACAGTGGTCTGTTTGAATAGGCCTGTAAAGTTGCACAGTGCTCTGGACGGTGGTGTGAGGAGGCCTGTAATGCTGCACAGTGCTCTGGACAGTGGTCTGTCTGAGGAGGCCTGTAATGCTGCACAGTGCTCTGGACGGTGGTCCGAGGAGGCCTGTAATGCTGCCCAGTGCTCCTGGATAGTGGTCTGCTTGAATAGGCCTGTAGGCTGCACAGTGCTCTGGACAGTGGTCTGTCTGGGGAGGCCTGTAATGCTGCACAGTGTTCCTGGATAGTGGTCTGTTTGAATAGGCCTGTAAAGCTGCACAGTGCTCTGGGTGGTGGTCTGAGGAGGCCTGTAATGCCAAGCACAGTGCTCTGGATGGTAGCTGTTATGCTACACATTGCTCTGTATGGTGGTCTGAGGAGGCCTGTAATGCTGCATGGTGCTCTGGACAGTGGTCTGTCTGAGGAGGCCTGTAAAGTTGCACAGTGCTCTGGGTGGTGGTCTGAGGAGGCCTGTAATGCCACGCACAGTGCTCTGGGTGGTAGCTGTAATGCTACACATTGCTCTGTATGGTGGTCTGAGGAGGCCTGTAATGCTGCATGGTGCTCTGGACAGTGGTCTGTCTGAGGAGGCCTGTAATGCTGCACAGTGCTCTGGACGGTAGTCTGAGGAGGTCTGTAATGTACACACAGCGCTCTCTGCTCGGGACGGTCGTCGCCGGGAGTGGGACTCTCGTTGGGAGGCCTGTAATGCCCAGTGCTGCTCTGGACGGTCATCTTAGGACTCGGAGGCCTGTAAAAATGCAGCTGGCGAAAACTTTGACAAAAATGTTTTGTCGAAATTAACAACTGCTGTCACTCACAGCCCAATCCAGTCACTTTCATTGTGCTGTACCTATCTCAAGCTAACCATACATGGTTTAGTCAACAGGCTAAACGAAAAAAAAAAAAAACGGACTCAGTACCTCCATCCACACATTCGGTGTTAATGTGGGAATTCTCCCCAAGTCATTGTATTCTGACAGCGAAGAGACCCCCCACCCCCGCCTTCCTGTCTCAGAATACAAAACTGTTCTTTATAGTTTTGGGGTGGATGTTGGCACCCAAAGGATGGTCACAGCGGGGTGTGAAGAGACGGGAACTTTGGTGAAAGATCTTCCTGCTGGGGGGGTGAGTCAAATATCCAAACTATAGTCAGCCATAGCTAGTCAGTAAATGTGCCCACTGAGCTCTGCCCCGTGCCTGCCCCAAGGGTGTCTGTGGATAAAAACAAACTGTGCAGCTTTGACCAAAGTTGGATAACGCCCCTGCTATAGGTGTAGGCCAGTGATGGCGAGCCTCGGCATCCCAGATGTTTTGGAACTGCTTTTCCCATGATGCTCTTGCACTCTTCAGTGTAGTTGAGCATCATGGGAAATGTAGTTCCAAAACATCTGGGGTGCCAAGGTTCTCCATCACTGGTGTAGGCTATATCCTGCTGTGTTGCTAAGACGTTTCTAAGACACTCCCATCCGTTACTGCTCACCTCTACCATCAAAGGACCGAGCTCTCAAACCTCCGCACATGTGTGGTCCACTCAGTGCCGAGAAAAGGTCATCTAGAGCCCAGGGCCAACATGCCAACCCCCCCCCCCCCCCCAAGATTTATGAGAATTGTGTTTCAGCAAAAATCCCCCCCACAAAAAACACTAATCTGCATACTTACCACTTAAGCATAAATTCCCCCTCCTCCCAGTACAAATCCGCCCCCCTGGTGAAATCCCCCCTCTCACACAAGTCTTTGCCACCCCCATCCTCAAAATGCCCCCAGCTCAAATACTCCTCCTCCCCCCCAAAAAAATTCACCCCTTCTAGTACACATCTTCTCCCCCCAACTTCAAATCCCCCCTCCCAGCACAAATTCCCCCCAAATACCCCTCCAAGCACAAATCTTCTCCCCCCTCCATCCCCACCCTACACAAATCACCCTAAATCCCCACTCTTAGTAGCTCCCCCCCCCAAATTCCAACCTCAAAGAACAATACTTACCCCCTGTTGCCCCCCAAATCCCCCCTTCCAATACAAATCCCCTCCAATCTCCTTGATGCACCCCCCCTCCCCCTCACATGATACCACAGTGCCCAGGGCAGCCAAATGACCCTAAATCACCACTCTTAGTAAGCCCCCAAATTCTCACCTCATAGAACAATACTTACCCCCTGTTGCCCTCCAAATGGCACTTTCCAACACAAATCTCCTCCAATCTCCTTGTGCCCCCCCCCCCCTACATGATACCACAGTGCCCAGGGCAGCCGTCCCTCCTGCCCACTCCTTGTCCCCGGCCCTGGGTCCACTATGCCCCCCAATCTCCTTGTGCCACCCCCCCTCCCCACCTCACATAATTCCACAGTGCCCAGGGCAGCTGCCTCTCCTGCCCACTCCTTGTCCCCGGCCCTGGGTCCACTGTCCCCTCCAATCTCCTTGTGCCACCCCCCCTCCCCACCTCACATGATACCACAGTGCCCAGGGCAGCCGCCCCTCCTGCCCACTCCTTGTCCCCGGCCCTGGGTCCACTATCCCCTCCAATCTCCTTGTGCCACCCCCCCTCCCCACCTCACATGATACCACAGTGCCCAGGGCAGCCACCTCTCCTGCCCACTCCTTGTCCCCGGTCCCGGGTCCACTATCCCCTCCAATCTCCTTGTAGCACCCCCCTCCCTACCTCACATGATACCACAGTGCCCAGGGCAGCCACCTTTCCTGCCCACTCCTTGTCCCCGGCCCTGGGTCCACTATCCCCTCCAAGCTCCTTGTGCCACCCCCCCCTCCCCACCTCACATGATACCACGGTTATTCTTTATGATCATTTGGTGTCCACCACATGCTATCCGGTCCATCCAGTAAGCCATCCAGCTTGTCCCAAGCCCTTACTCCACCACTCCCCAACCTCGTATAATTTCATCTTCCGTCCTCTCACCAGATTTGGCCTCCAGTGAACCACTACTCAATCAGAGAGACTGCCATTACACAGTCGTGTACCCCTGCATATCTTCTCAGCCATTGCTGAACTAGCCCCTGGTCCCTCTGTCCCTGGTTTTCACCTGAAGGGCCGTTCTCTCCTCCTCCCCTCCTTCCTCCCAGTGAATTGTCCCGTTCCCCAAGATCCCCACTGGGCCGATTACGTCAGTTATCCAACACCATCCGGGGAACCCTCAACGCTACATGTTGCTGTTTCCTGGAATCTATGGACTCTAGCTTATCAGTGTATCTAATTGCAGTTCTATACATTACATTATCATGCATGAGCTTATGGATGTGGTGTGATTGGTTGGCTTGGTTAGGTGGCCATCTGCGTCTGTGTATGACCTAGTTGTCAATTTTAAATTGGTGATGGTACCTGTTTTCTCAGGATATCTTTTTCTGGATTGGTGTTTAAAGTGAGTTTTTTTCAATAAATAATATTTTCATGATCTGACTACTGCATGTTCCTCATTGAAGAATTCACCTTTTTCTCTGTTTTTTTGTCATATGTTCCATGAATTCAGAGGAACACACCCACTATACTTGGTGTTAGCAATCGTCTGTAGATCTACTAAGACAGGGCCTAATTCTGCCTTTAGTCTGCTAATTATATTTGCCAACAGAGTGTTTTAGTTCCTTTTACCCTTTTTTCTTTTGATGATACCACAGTGCCCAGGGCAACCGCGCCCCTCCTGCCCACTCCTTGTCCTCAGCCCTTTGTCCACTATCCCCTCCAATCTCCTTGTGCCACCCCCCCTCCCCCCTCCCCACCTCACATGATACCACAGTGCCCAAGGCAGCCGTGTCCCTCCTGCCCACTCCTTGTCCCCGGCCCTGGGTCCACTATCCCCTCCAATCTCCTTGTGCCACCCCCCCTCCCCACCTCACATGATACCACAGTGCCCAGGGCAGCCACCTCTCCTGCCCACTCCTTGTCCCCGGTCCTGGGTCCACTATCCCCTCCAATCTCCTTGTAGCACCCCCCCCTCCCCACCTCACATGATACCACAGTGCCCAGGGTAGCCACCTTTCCTGCCCACTCCTTGTCCCCGGCCCTGGGTCCACTATCCCCTCCAATCTCCTTGTGCCACCCCCCCTCCCCACCTCACATGATACCACAGTGCTCAGGGCAGCCGCCCCTCCTGCCCACTCCTTGTCCCCGGCCCTGGGTCCACTATCCCCTCCAATCTCCTTGTGCCACCCCCCCTCCCCACCTCACATGATACCACAGTGCCCAAGGCAGCCGTGCCCCTCCTACCCACTCCTTGTCCCCGGCCCTGGGTCCACTATCCCTTCCAATCTCCTTGTGCCACCCCCCCTTCCCCCTCCCCACCTCACATGATACCACAGTGCCCAGGGCAGCTGCCCCTCCTGCCCACTCCTTGTCCCCAGCCCTTTGTCCACTATCCCCTCCAATCTCCTTGTGCCACCCCCCCTCCCCCCTCCCCCCTCCCCACCTCACATGATACCACAGTGCCCAAGGCAGCCGTGTCCCTCCTGCCCACTCCTTGTCCCTGGCCCTGGGTCCACTATCCCTTCCAATCTCCTTGTGCCACCCCCCCCTCCCCACCTCACATGATACCACAGTGCCCAAGGCAGCCGTGCCCCTCCTGCCCACTCCTTGTCCCCGGGCCTGGGTCCACTATCCCCTCCACTGCAGCATGACTGAGCTCAGAGCTACTGCAACAGGGGAGAGAGGGGCGCGCATGCGAGGGGGGCTTGAATGGACTGGGTGTGTCTGAATTAGCACATACACAGTCCATCAATCTGTCACATTTTTATAGGAAGAGGGAAGAACCGTCCAATCAGGAGCTGGAAAGGTGATTGGAAACAAATGCTTCTAATGGGCATTGCATAGGGTGGCCCTATAGGGGGCCAATGACAGCCTGAGCTTAGTATATGGTGGCAGATAGGGGGCCAATGACAGCCTGAGCTTAGTATATGGTGCCCTATAGGGGGCCAATGACAGCCTGAGCTTAGTATATGGTGCCAGATAGGGGGCCAATGACAGCCTGAGCTTAGTATATGGCGGCAGATAGGGGGCCAATGACAGCCTGAGCTTAGTATATGGTGGCAGATAGGGGGCCAATGACAGCCTGAGCTTAGTATATGGTGCCATATAGGGGGCCAATGACAGCCTGAGCTTAGTATATGGTGCCATATAGGGGGCCAATGACAGCCTGAGCTTAGTATATGGTGGCAGATAGGGGGCCAATGACAGCCTGAGCTTAGTATATGGTGCCCTATAGGGGGCCAATGACAGCCTGAGCTTAGTATATGGTGCTATATAGGGGGCGGGATCAGGACGGTTATCCTTGAAAAGCCCAAACTTCTATTTTGCTGTAACTCGGTCACATCTGCAGACACATTCCCATACTCACCCCGGTCTTCCCCAATCTCTCAGAACCCGCCAGGTCCACCAGGTTAATCTTTGACACCGTGTACTTCGCATTGGATAATGTCCTGGAATGAGACTGGAGAAAAATATGCAGAAATCACAACGGGGTCCGTTTATAAAAAAAAATAAAATAAATTAAAATAAATGTGTTCAAAGCTTTTGCACAGTAATGACGAAGAGTCCTTGTAATTTGCCTAACATGTTTATTTCCTATGAGTGACAGCTCCATCTGGTGGTCAAAATGCTGTGTGTATTTTCCTGATATACACTATATTACCAAAAGTATTGGGACGCCTGCCTTTACACGCACTTTAATGACATCCCAGTCTTAGTCCGTAGGGTTCAGTATTGAGTTGGCTCCGCCCTTTGCAGCTATAACAGCTTCAACTCTTCTGGGAAGACCGTCCACAAGGTTTAGGAGTGTGTCTATGGGAATGTTTGACCATTCTTCCAGAAGCACGTTTGTGAGGTCAGGCACTGATGTTGGATGAGAAGGCCTGGATCGCAGTCTCCACTCTAATTCATCCCAAAGGTGTTCTATCGGGTTGAGGTCAGGACTTTGTGCAGGCCAGTCAAGTTCCTCCACCCCAAACTCGCTCATCCATGTCTTTATGGACCTTGCTTTGTGCACTGGTCCAAATCATTTGGTGGAGGGGAGATTATGGTGTTGGGGGTGTGGAGGGGGGATTATGGTGTTGGGGGGGGTGGAGGGGGGATTATGGTGTTGGGGGGGGTGGAGGGGGGATTATGGTGTTGGGGGGGGTGGAGGGGGGATTATGGTGTGGGGTTGTTTTTCAGGGGTTGGGTTTGGCCCCTTAGTTCCAGTGAAGGGAACTCTTAAGGCGTCAGCATATCAAGACATTATGGACAATTTCATGCTCCCAACTTTGTGGGACCAGTTTGGGGACGGCCCCTTCCTGTTCCAACATGACTGCACACCAGAGCACAAAGCAAGGTCCATAAAGACATGGATGAGCGAGTTTGGGGTGGAGGAGTTTGACTGGCCTGCACAGAATCCTGACGTTCAATGATGGAGCCAGTAATTGTTCCATGTATGGAGGCGCACTCCGCGTCATACATCACGTATGTGACAAGAACTCACCTCTAGATGTATGGTGAATATACAATGGGACCGGGAAGAGTTCTTATTCAGGATGTGCGATCCTATGATCCGGTTTGTCTCCCCCTAGTGGAGATTAATGAAGAAAAAACAATCAATAGGTTTTCTGATCTCTCATCTGTTGATATGTAAAGTCAAGTTAGAGACACACATAATAGTCGAGGAAAAGTAGCAGCACAACACGTGACACTGCATTGAGGGCCCAATCAAATCCTTTGTACCTGGACACACCCAATCACTATAATAGACTGTCGGGAGCCTCGTGCAGCGAGTGCTCCTTCCCATTCACTATAATAGGCTGTCGGGAGCCTCGTGCAGCGAGTGCTCCTTCCCATTCACTATAATAGGCTGTCGGGAGCCTCGTGCAGCGAGTGCTCCTTCCCATTCACTATAATAGACTGTCGGGAGCCTCGTGCAGCGAGTGCTCCTTCCCATTCACTATAATAGACTGTCGGGAGCCTCGTGCAGCGAGTGCTCCTTCCCATTCACTATAATAGGCTGTCGGGAGCCTCGTGCAGCGAGTGCTCCTTCCCATTCACTATAATAGACTGTCAGGAGCCTCGTGCAGCGAGTGCTCCTTCCCATTCACTATAATAGACTGTCGGGAGCCTCGTGCAGCGAGTGCTCCTTCCCATTCACTATAATAGACAGTCAGGAGCCTCGTGCAGCGAGTGCTCCTTCCCATTCACTATAATAGACTGTCGGGAGCCTCGTGCAGCGAGTGCTCCTTCCCATTCACTATAATAGACTGTCGGGGGCCTCGTGCAGCGAGTGCTCCTTCCCATTCACTATAATAGACTGTCGGGGGCCTCGTGCAGCGAGTGCTCCTTCCCATTCACTATAATAGACTGTCGGGGGCCTCGTGCAGCGAGTGCTCCTTCCCATTCACTATAATAGACTGTCGGGAGCCTCGTGCAGCGAGTGCTCCCTCACATTCACTATAATAGACTGTCGGGAGCCTCGTGCAGCGAGTGCTCCTTCCCATTCACTATAATAGACTGTCGGGGGCCTCGTGCAGCGAGTGCTCCTTCCCATTCACTATAATAGACTGTCGGGAGCCTCGTGCAGCGAGTGCTCCCTCCCATTCACTATAATAGACTGTCGGGAGCCTCGTGCAGCGAGTGCTCCTTCCCATTCACTATAATAGACAGTCAGGAGCCTCGTGCAGCGAGTGCTCCTTCCCATTCACTATAATAGACAGTCAGGAGCCTCGTGCAGCGAGTGCTCCATCCCATTCACTATAATAGACTGTCAGGAGCCTCGTGCAGCGAGTGCTCCTTCCCATTCACTATAATAGACTGTCGGGAGCCTCGTGCAGCGAGTGCTCCCTCCCATTCACTATAATAGACTGTCGGGAGCCTCGTGCAGCGAGTGCTCCTTCCCATTCACTATAATAGACAGTCAGGAGCCTCGTGCAGCGAGTGCTCCTTCCCATTCACTATAATAGACTGTTGGGAGCCTCGTGCAGCGAGTGCTCCTTCCCATTCACTATAATAGACTGTCGGGGGCCTCGTGCAGCGAGTGCTCCTTCCCATTCACTATAATAGACTGTCGGGAGCCTCGTGCAGCGAGTGCTCCCTCCCATTCACTATAATAGACTGTCGGGAGCCTCGTGCAGCGAGTGCTCCTTCCCATTCACTATAATAGACTGTGGGGGGCCTCGTGCAGCGAGTGCTCCTTCCCATTCACTATAATAGACTGTCAGGAGCCTCGTGCAGCGAGTGCTCCTTCCCATTCACTATAATAGACTGTCGGGAGCCTCGTGCAGCGAGTGCTCCCTCCCATTCACTATAATAGACTGTCGGGAGCCTCGTGCAGCGAGTGCTCCTTCCCATTCACTATAATAGACTGTCGGGAGCCTCGTGCAGCGAGTGCTCCTTCCCATTCACTATAATAGACAGTCGGGAGCCTCGTGCAGCGAGTGCTCCTTCCCATTCACTATAATAGACTGTCGGGAGCCTCGTGCAGCGAGTGCTCCTTCCCTTTCAATATAATAGACTGTCGGGAGCCTCGTGCAGCGAGTGCTCCTTCCCATTCACTATAATAGACTGTCGGGGGCCTCGTGCAGCGAGTGCTCCTTCCCATTCACTATAATAGACTGTCGGGGGCCTCATGCAGCGAGTGCTCCTTCCCATTCACTATAATAGACTGTCGGGAGCCTCGTGCAGCGAGTGCTCCCTCCCATTCACTATAATAGACTGTCGGGGGCCTCGTGCAGCGATTGCTCCTTCCCATTCACTATAATAGATTGTCGGGGGCCTCGTGCAGCGAGTGCTCCTTCCCATTCACTATAATAGACTGTCGGGAGCCTCGTGCAGCGAGTGCTCCTTCCCATTCACTATAATAGACAGTCAGGAGCCTCGTGCAGCGAGTGCTCCTTCCCATTCACTATAATAGACTGTCAGGAGCCTCGTGCAGCGAGTGCTCCTTCCCATTCACTATGGGTCACTATTCCTCCTACTGACAATGATGGGGCACTATTCCCCCCCACTGACACCAATGATGGGGCACTATTCCTCCCACTGACACCAATGATGGGGCACTATTCCTCCCACTGACACCAATGATGGGGCACTATTCCTCCCACTGACACCAATGATGGGGCACTATTCCTCCCACTGATGATGGGGCTCTATTCTTCCCACTGACACCAATGATGGGGTACTATTCCTCTTACTGACACCAATGATGGGGCACTATACCTCTCACTGATACCAATGATGGAGGCCTCTGCTTTTGGGTGATTGGCACTTTCAAGGAGTAAACCAGTCTGAAGTGCTGTGGAGAGTCCCTTTTCCACCAATAAAGCACCAACCTCAGGATCTCCATCTTTGGACAAGTACAGGTATCGGGTCGCTTATAACGTGACAGATAACACGTTCCTTACCTCAAACAGCAGATTCAGCGCGTGCTCCTCGCTGGGAACATGGTGGACAGATAAACCTTTAACGGACACCCCGTGTGGGTCATCCACTATGGTCATCTGGGTGTCGGAAGTGGGCACCTCGGGTAATGTGGACAGGAGGTCAAACAGGGTCTCATTGTAGATCTCCAGGTAGGAGACCCTCACAGTGACCGAGTTGTCACTTTGCTCTCCAATCTCTTTGAAGACCTGAGTGAGAGATGAAAACCCTCTTAGGTATGCGGCTCATCCATCTGCTCATATCTGCAAGTCATGTGAACGATGTGAAAATAGAAGAAGAACGACAACACAAGAGATCTGTTATGTGTTCTGTACAGCAGATTAATGTCAGATGAATGGGCTGCCCTATGGACAACACGCGAAATCACCCCCAAAAATCGTGAGCGGAAACGCACGTTCCCACTGTGAATGAAACTTTACAGAGTTTGTTTGAAGGAAAATAAAAAACACATATACAGAATATTTCTGCAACATATGCACAGTCCTCCATGTTTTACCCCCTCAAACTGCTAATGAGAAAAGATTTGGATGTAGTTGGGGGCAGAAAATGTCTTTGTAGGTTGTTGGTAGGATTTTGAATTGGATTCTTTGAGTGGCCAGATGCCAGTGCAGGGATTGGCAGAGAGGAGTGAAGGACACTGAGTGGTTGGTAAGGTAGATGAGTCTGACAGCAGCATTCATGATAGAGTGAAGGGGGGATAGTCTGTCTAGAGCAGCCAGTGGTCTCTAAACCGTGGCCCTTTACTTGCTTTTATCCGGCCCTTCGGGCACTATTCCTCCCACTGATACAAAACACTGTTCTTCCCACTGACACTAACAACTACCCCCCCCCCCCCCCAATATCAAAGAAGGGGCACTATTCTTCCCACTACTATCAAAGCTGGGGCACCATTTCTCCCACCATTATCAAAGATGGGGTACTGTTCCTGCCATTAATATTAAAGAAGGGGCACTATTCCCCCCCCTATCGAAGATGGGGCACTATTCCTCCCCTAATATCAAAGAAGGGGCACTATTCCTCCCCCTAATATCAAAGAAGGGGCACTATTCCTCCCACTATTGTCAAAGCTGGGGCACTATTCCTCCAGCTGTTTTTAAAGATAGGGCACTATTCCTCCCACCGGTATCAAAGATGGGGCACTATTCCTCCCACCGGTATCAAAGATGGGGCACTATTCCTCCCACTATTCTCAAAGATGGTGCACTATTCCTCCCACTATTATCAAAGATGGGGCACTATTCCTCCAGCTGTTATCAAAGCTGGGGCACTTTTCCTCCCACTATTATCAAAGATGGGGCACTATTCCTCTCACTATTCTCAAAGATGGGGCACATTTTACTCCTAAAGACGCCAAGATGATTTCTACCCTCACTAGCCACCATCTGGCCCCCCTAAAGTCTGAAGGACAGTGAACTGGCTCTTTGTTTCACTGTTAAAAAAGGGCAAGTTTTATAGATGTTAAGGAAGTGAAGTCTACAACATTTGGACAGCGATTGGATTTGGGGTTGAAAGGGCAGGTCAGGTCCAGGATTATACCGAGTACCGTGTGGCGTGAGGGGAGGAACTGATAGTTGTATTGATCTTGATAGAAAAGTCGGGTTTGGGGGCACAATCGGTAAGGGGAACATTATGAGCTCAGTTATAGAAAGATTGAGTTTGAGGAAGTGGTGTGACATCCATACTGATATGTGTCACGATCAGGGAGGGGTCAGGCTCAGGGACCAGTAGCTATAACAGTAGAGAGGCTCCCACCAACCAGCAGGATAAGTACACAAGCAGGTCACCCTGGCCGATGACACGGGATCATGCGAGATGTGGGGTCTAAGCACTAACCGGTGATCACCTGAGCTCCTAATGATGGCGATGGGTTTTGCTGCGTGTTAGTACCAGGTCACGGTCCTCCTGATTGCCTCACTAGAGGGTGAGCAATCAGGGATCCAGTAACAGATATAGCAGGTAAGGATCAAGAAGAAGCATAGTCCGTAAACAAGCCAAAGGTCAGTAACGTGTGGTTGCAAGTTGGGATCAAGCAGAAGCGTAGTCGAGGAACAAGCCAAAGGTCGGTAACAGGTAGTTGCAGGTTGGAATCCAACCAAAGCATGGTCAGGAACAATCCAAAGGTCTGTAGCGAGTGGTTGCAGGTTGGGATCAAGCAGAACCGTAGTTAAGGAACATGCCAAAGGTCTGTAACGGGTGGTTGCAGGTTGGGATCAAGCAGAAGCTTAGTTGAGGAACAAGCCAAAAGTCAGTGACAAGTGGCTGCAGGGTGGGATCCAGCCAAAGTGTAGTCGAGGAACAAGCCAAAGGTCTGTAATGAGTGGTTACGGGTTGGGATCAAGCAGAAGCATAGTCGAGGAACAAGTCAAAGGTCTGTAACGAGTGGTTGCAGGTTGGGATCAAGCAGAAGCATAGTCAAGGAATAAGCCAATGGTCGGTAACAAGTGATTGCAGGTTGAGATCAAGCAAAGGCTTAGTTGAGGAGCAAGCCAAAGGTCGGTAACAAGTGGTTGCAGGGTGGGGTTTAAGTGGAAGCGTAGTCAAGGAACAAGCCAAAGGTCAGTAACAAGTGGTTGCAGGTTGGGATCGAGCAGAAACATAGTCGAGGAACAAGCCAAAGGTTGGTAAGCAGTGTCATAGGAGATTGACAAGGAGCTGTCCAGCATCTCATTTGGCACAGTGAGGAGAGCTACAGCCAGACACCACAGAAGTCCCAGGTTTAGATCCAGACCCTGGCAATATGTCAGTTAGTGATGTGAGAGGAGACTGAAGGGGTGAGGTGAGGAGTAGAGAAATAGATTTGGGTGTCATCAGCATAGAGACTGGAAGTCATGGGAGGTCATCAAGGGAGGAGGTGTAGACTGGTGGAGCAACTGTGTGTTGAAGTCAGGGGGCAGAAACTCGTCTACCCAGGGTTGCCAGATCACCAAAAATGTTGGCACTGTATATGAAAGTCTAGTCTTGATCTTCTCATGAAGCATTACCTGGGAAATTCTAGATCTGGCTTCTGCTAAGCTCAGTGTGTGACTTTTCCAGGCCTTGGCTTTGGTCTGCCTTGAGGCCATAGGAACAAGGACTACTAGTGGTTTAGTCAGGCTGGAAGGCTTCATGTTACGATTTGCCTAATTTGCTTGCAGTGTCAGAATGTTTCCAACTAATTTCACAATCTTGCAGCATTTTTAGAGGGATAAAACAACGTGAAATCTGCAATCTCGGCCCAAACAAATGTCTAAAATAATAAAGACGTACATCTTCTTCTGGAATACATTATTCATGTCATGTTTTGCACATGTATATATTACTCTGTAACCTCTACTAGCGGATCTATCAGAATGTGTTAGGGCCCACATTGACAACACAACAAGGAAGCTTTGTGTGATAATGAGTCCTCTCGGGGACCATCTCTATAAATCCCCCACATGGGGAATGCAGTACCTGCTGTAGGGCTCTGGGGATGATTCCTCGATGTGTGTAGTTCTCGGTTGTCCCGGTGATGGTGTGTGTTTTCCCTGCACCTGTCTGCCCATAGCACATTAATGTACCTGGAAAGCAAAAGCACAAGTCAGATGTGTCTCTGTGCACCGTGTGATCTGGGAATAAAGCAGGTCATTGGTTAGTGGGGGGCACACAAAGCCTCTGGAGGACCCCAACCAGTATTGGAAAAGGGTCATCCAGTGCCCAGGACAAGGATGCAGAATTATGCTCCCCTCCCCGCAAATAATTTAATGCTGTAGAATGGGTGTACCACTCTGCATTTTCTGCTCCTTTGCTTCACAGAGCCCAGGGCAACTGTCCCTCCTGCCCACCCCTTGTTCCGGCCCTGACCCCGACATTCCAAAAACCTCTTTTAAAACTCATTATTGCCCCTTCTAAAGTTAAGCTTTTTTTTTTTAGAAAACATCTAAAGCACAATTAAAAACAGGGGCTACACAGCCACATAGTTCAAAAATATTCTGACCTCTTGCCCCCTTTGCTTGCTAACACATATAATGTTCTACTTTAAGAATGCTCCTTCTCCCCTGACAGCTGTGATTTGCCTGATCCCCAACCCATACCCTGATTCAATCCAATGGTCTATCTGCAAACCCATTTCCCTTTTAAAGTTAGACATTAAGATTTATAATAAGATTTTGGAGACCAGGCTCAGGATTGAACAGCTAATTTGTAAAGATCAAGTGAGCCAGAAAAAAACGTCTGCAAACTTTCCCAGCTGATCAGGGCAGCCAAGACCAGGCCAGCTTCTATACTTCTCTCCTTGGAAATACATGCAAGAGGGGCTTCCTGACTGGCTGGAATTGTATACACAACGTAAAGCTCCCTTGAGAGTGTGGTGCGGGTTAATGGACAAGAGGTTGTAGCACTTCTGGACTCGGGGAATGGGGTTACCCTTCTCCGATCGGACAGGTTTTCGGGGAAAGCTGATACCCAGGAAGAAGACTGGAGTGGTCTCTGTACATGGGGTTGTCAAGGACTATCGCGTAACCCCGTCCACAACAGCAGGAACTGCTACAATGAGAGTTGGGGTGATCCCGGGGGTTACCTCATGATTTGCTAATTGGGCGAGACTGCCCCCTATTTTGGGACTTGTGTGAACAAAATTTCAAAGGTTCAGGGGATTCCCCTAAAAAAGGAGAAAACCCCATGTGAAGTGTCCAGAGGCAGCTCTAGGCTTTGTGAGGCCTTAGGCAAAACTTACACATGAGGCCCCACGGACTGGGACGCTCCGTGATGAGGCTGCTATTCCTCAGGCTGCGGGCAGTATCTGATTTGTCTGTCAGCTCCTAAGCCACAGAGTCCCAGTGTGGGTAGGCGGAGCCGCTGGCGTCAACTTCAGTGATTGAGAACAGGCAAATTAGGCGGCCGCGAGGCCCCTGTGAGTGCGAGGCCTTAGGCGACCGCCTAATTTGCCTAATTAGAGAGCCGCCTCTGGAAGTGTCTAATACTGTGTCGCAGGAGGTAAACAGTAAAGAAATGTGTCAGATGTGTGAACCTGCAGGAGCTGAACTAGATCCCCTGGAGATGTTTGTAGGATTGGAGGCAGAGAGTTCTCCCTCTGGGCCTGACTTGTCATAAATCTGAATGCAATCTATACACTGGGGGGAGAACCTCTGGGGGGATCTAGGATGGAAAAGGACCTGGGGGTCCTAGTGGATGATAGGCTCAGCAATGACATGCAATGCCAAGCTGCTGCTAACAAAGCAAACTGAATATTGGCATTAAAAGGGGGATCAACTGCAGAGATAAAACGATAATTCTCCCGCTCTACAAGACTCTGGTCCGCCCGCACCTGGAGTATGCTGTCCAGTTCTGGGCACCAGTCCTCAGGAAGGATGTACTGGAAATGGAGCGAGTACAAAGAAGGGCAACAAAGCTAATAAAGGGTCTGGAGGATCTTAGTTATGAGGAAAGGTTGTGAGCTCTGAACTTATTCTCTCTGGAGAAGAGACGCTTGAGAGGGGATATGATTTCAATATACAAATACTGTACTGGTGACCCCACAATAGGTATAAAACTTTTTCACAGAAGAGAGTTTAATAAGACTCGTGGCCACTCATTAAAATTAGAAGAAAAAGGTTTAACCTCAAACTACGTAGAGGGTTCTTTACTGTAAGAGCGGTAAGGATGTGGAATTCCCTTCCACAGGCGGTGGTCTCAGTGGGGAGCATTGATAGCTTCAAGAAACTATTAGATAATCACCTGAATGACAACATACAGGGATATGTAATGTAATACTGACATATAATCACACACATAGGTTGGACTTGATGGACTTGTGTCTTTTTTCGACCTCACCTACTATGTAACTATGTAATTATATCTTGGGGGCTCCCGAGGTGATTTCTTTGGTGCTCAGGGGAAGGACTGTGCTTTAATCCCTGCCAGGAACCGGTCACACCGTTGAGTGGTGAGCACAGCATCCTGGGGAAGATATGTGCTCTCCCCGAGTTGCTGTGCATCATACGCTACGCTACAGGGTAGCCAAAAATCGCAAAGTGCTTAAACGTGGGCATAAATCATTAGCAAGGACCCAGAGGGGTGGTTGCCAAATGGTCTGCCGGGGTCAGAGAGTCTAAACCTGGGAAGTGCTGGTGGTTGGGCCTACTGTGGAGAGGAAGCGTCTCACGGAGGGACAGGAACCCTCTATGATAGTAGGAAAGGGTAGAAATAAGGGTAGAATCTGTGCTGGTGACTTCTTACCGCTGATGCTACGGCACGACCACATTGAGGACTGCCTGGCTGAATTCCAAAACATGGCATCGTTTGAAAGGTGGCCCAGAAAGCGCTGAATTGGTGCAACCTCTCCTCGCAGAGGAGTACCAGGAAGTGTACGGCCTAATAGGACCGGATAGAAAATACTCATAGGTTTACAGCAGCAATCCGGTCTAGAGATGCTGTGGATTCAGAGTAGGAAGGGGGCATAGACCTGGGAGCGTGTATTGGAAAAAGGATGTCCTTTCCCAGGTCTATGGCCATTGTGGTATAAATTGTCCATTGTCCCGGACCTGGAACAGGAGGGGGGATATGGGAGCTGAGAGGAGCTTGAAGCTGGAAAGACCCCTGTTGTCTATGACTTGATCCTGCTGGGTGAGCTTGCCTGAATTGGAACTGTACTATGTTATATGCTGTGGCTGGGACACTGAGCATTGTTTAAAATGGATTGCCTTTTACTACTGTAGCACCCTGGGGTTTAGTCATTGAGCTCCTCACACATTTAATTGCCAGGAGTAGTTATCCTGTTCAATTGCTAGAGATCCATTGATTTCTACCTTAGTTTGGCCTTGTTGCACTTTTCTTTTCTACCACTAGGTGGCCGGGTTACTTGGTGGTACTAGATAGGGGAAGGGCAATCCAAGGTCAGGTTTTGGGAATATGGGGGTTATCTCAGCCAATGGGCAGGGGTTTTCTTGAATCCTGGCCTACTGCGAGAACCTACTGTATATATTCTATCGGGGGTGATCTATGTTTTGTGCCACCTGGATGGCTGTCTGGGTGGACGTGTGTTGTGTGTTGTACGCCCCGGGCTGCCGGGCCGGAGATTGGGCCTATCCCGGGCAGTGGCGGTGAGTCCATAAGGGCGCACAGGCACTGCCCCCTCTCTCCTGCCACCCCCTTAGCACCAATAGATAGATTCATGCACTGCTTGAATCTATCTATGTCCGCTGCTGCCACCCCCTATTCAGGCACACAACCCCTTTTCGGGCACAGGGCACCTGAATTACAGCGGCGGGCGGTGGTTTGAAGCACCTGATTAGAGCCATAGGCTCTAATAGTCATCAAAAAAGGTGACCTGCGAGCGTCATGCTGGGCACTCGCAGGTCACTCAGCTGTGTTAGAAAAGCACATGAATATTCGCTTTCCTAACACTAAACCGCCTCTCTGCCAATCAGGTGCTCGGATCTGTCACCTGATTGGCTGAAACGACAGGCACTGTAATTGGACACCAGGCATCCAATCATAGCAGAGGACAGAAAGAGAGGACAGGAAGAGAAGACAGCAAGGAGCTGTCCCACCGAGACATGTGAGTGCAGATGGCGAGCCGGCGGGGGGCACACTGGCAGCATTTGATATGGCACAATGGCGGCAATTGATGGGCACAGTGGACCTTCAGCTGACTTTTCCAGTCGAAAATCTGACAGACTTTAGATTTGGAACTTGCTTCAAATCTTTACGTCGGAACTACGCCGGACCCAGAAATCCGCTCGTCTGTGTGCTAGTCCGACGGACAAAAACCCACGCTAGGGCAGCTATTGGCTACTGGCTATCAACTTCCTTATTTTAGTCCGGTGTACGTCATCACGTACAAATCCGTCGGACTTTGGTGTGATCGTGTGTAGGCAAGTCTGTTCGTTAAAAAGTCCGTCGGAATTCCTCCGAAAGTCTGCCCGTGTCTACACGACATAAGACTGGGATGCCATTAAAGTTCATGTAAAGGCAGGCGTCCCAATACTTTTGGTAATATAGAGTATATGGCGGAAAATACAGACACATCTTTCCCTCAGAAGGCAAAAGTTATTTTGTTTTTTTTTCCCATTTTGGATAGAGTGAGGAATTGTTTGACGCATGTCAAAAAATGACAAACAAAAATTCCCAGCTCACTTACCAGCCAGCCTGCAACAAAACCAAACTGACCCTTCCATGCGCTCCTTGTTACAAAGGCCAGTTACTGGTTGGGGTGTTGAATTGGCGAGGGTACGCACTGTGCCCTGATACCTTTGAAGGTGTCGAATCCTGAACGATTTTCTTCATTCGAAAATCGCACCTCTGAGTAATCGTTCGATTTTTAGACCACCGGTGTGGCCGCAGCAACGGCTGATTTTCACGCAGCCATCGAATTTGATTGATCAGGCATGTTAGAATTTAAAAAAAAAACAAATGAATTTTTGAATGAATGGTGGGAGAATCGTGCGAGAAATGTAATCGAAAAAGAAAAGCACATAAACTGTGACCTGGAAAGGAAAGAAGATTCCCGGCCACAAATTTTCTTCTCTGTAACAACTTAAGGGGAAAGGTTTGGTTTGTCGAATTTCGAAATCAATGGTGGCATCACCGGATTACAAAAACGCACAAAACTTTCAATTTTCGATCGACGAATCGCTCAGGATTTCACTTATGTATGGCTTGCAGAAGGAGGGGTGGAATCCCCTCCAGGTACACCTGCCCCTAGGCTCTTCCCCGCCCAGCCTATCCCAAAATGATGTCCGGGGCGGGAGCCCTGTTGTTCTGGGAAGACGTCATATGGCGTTGCTCATGCTCCACGGGCCGCACTCTGGTGCCACCTCTCACCTGGCGTGTCCATCGGACATAGTGGATGGCAGCTCAGTATACTGGCTTCGCTGCTGGTACCATTTGATTGCTGTAGCCAATCATAGCAGATCACATGACAGTTGTACACAGTAAAAGGCTTTGAGTCATGCCTTTCATTGTGTGCTATTTTGATTAGCTCTGTGATTGGTCACAGTGATCACATGGTACAGACAGGGCCAATCACAGCTAAATTACAATAGTAAAAATGTTTGCTTATAGGTGTAAAATTCACAGTTATAAGCAAAAAAATCCAGATCACCTCTGTATTGCTCTGGACACTGTATGTAAAAAATAATTGTAAAAAAAAAATGTAATAAAATAGGAAAAAAAAGATTTAAAAATAAAAATATATTAACGGCATTAACGGCATTAACGGCACACAGGCGCCCCCCACCCCCACCCCGTCCATCGCCGCCTCCTATATTCATGTGCCCAGCCCCTTTCAGGACACCGGCGCACGGATTCCAATGTGGAGGGGCTGTTTTTTTTTTTTTTAGCACCAATTAAATCCAGAGGCTCCAATCGGCTTCAAAATAGGGTGGGCTTCGGGGAACGGAGAGTGCGCTCTGAGCCCACCCAGGTGTGTTACAACAGCAAATCAATTTTCGCTGTTGTAACACCACTGATCCTCCTCCCGGCCAATCAGGAAGTGGGTTTTGACACCGGTCACCAAATCGGCTGAAAGGACAGGCGATCCTATTGGACGCCTAGGAGGAGGAGCTGAATCCGCCGTGATGCAGAGAGGACACAGGAGCCACTGCCCGTAAGAGCCCATGACCGGCCGCCCGTAGGAGCCCGCAACCCGCCGCCCATAGGAGGCCGCAACCTGCCGCCCATAGGAGGCCGCAACCTGCCGCCCATAGGAGGCCGCAACCTGTCGCCCGTAGGAGCCCGCAACCTGGCCGCAGACCAGGGGGGTGGTTGTTTGCCCCCCCCCCAAAGAAAAAAAAAAACACTAGTCGCCACTGCTCCCAACTCTCCCAGTCCTGCAGGGAAGAAATCCGTCCCACGTGAGTTCTGTCTCCCAGGTGGATCCCTGAGCCATGGTCAGGCCTGGCTTATAATGGATCCATGTGGCTCTCACATGGCTTGCAGGTCTCCAGGAAGACCTGGACGCAGAATTGAAGGCTTCCACCCACCCAAGACATTTTGAAGCCTTCCATATTGAGGCGCCGATCCGGGATTTACAAAATTTAGAGAAAGCTGTAAAAACAGTTTTCTCCACTCCGGAGCCCCGCACTCTGCATTAGAAGCCGGCCCGTGTCATTCCTCTATCCATTTACACCGTGTCAGAGGGCCCAGAACTGTCACAATAGTCACGGGGTCTACACTTCATTATTGTGCTGCTGTTGATGCTCTATAACAGGGGTCTCCAAACTGCGGCCCGGGGGACGGATATGGTCCTTTGCTCGCCTTTATCCGACTCTTGGGGCACTTTTCCTCCCACTGATACAAAGCACCATTCCTTCTACTGACACCAACAATGGAGCACCATTCCTCCTACTGACACCAATGATGGGGCACGATTCCTCCTACTGACACCAATGATGGGGCACGATTCCTCCTACTGACACCAACAATGGGACACTATTCCACCCACTAATACCAATGATGGGGTAATATTCCTCCCACTGACACCAATGATGGGGCACTATTCCTCCCACTGACACCAATGATGGGGCACAGTTCATCCCTCTTGTATGTGTTTACATCTATTAGGGGGAAGAACTGTTTGCATTGTTTACTCCCACTGATGCCAAGATTTCTACTCCCACTGGCTCAGGTCCGGCCCCCCTAAAATCTGAAAGACATTAAACTGGCCCTTTGGAAAGTTTGGAGGCCCCATAACTCACCGTTATAACCCTGCAATGCTTTGGACACAACTGACTTTGCCACAGTATCGTATACGACGTCCTGAGAGGCACTGTGCAGGATCCCGTCCACTTTAAATGACCAATCATATCGCTTGTTATTGACCACGCCCAGCTTTTCATCCTTCTTCAGGTGGACCTCGATGCTCTGAAGAACAATATATGGATTTAAAGTTATTAGTTACGATATTCAGAAGATGAAATGACACGATTCGTAATACTTTGATGCTTTTGATTACAACTTGTGATATCCACAGTCACGGTAAGGACTATTATGGGATAGTTTGATCCAGGAAATGAAAGAAATCATCTCTTCGGACTTCTGTGTTTACTATGCTTCAGTTTGTGAATGATCAGGGAGCCTTCATACAGAGCGCTTCCTGTTCATTCATTCTGCAGCGCAGCTAAGGCATTGGGGTAGTCTTTCTCAAAAGCGAGACATCGGGGATTGGTTTAGACCCCTCGTATTTCGACAAACCCCCCTCCAGTACAAGGGCTGTTAAAAAATGTAAAAATTCAAATTGTACAAAATTAATATAAAAAAAAAAAAGAATTGGGGCTATTCATGTACTCGGGCCACACGAAGGAGTGTTTTTTTCTTGTGTCTGGGGACGTTTTCGGGGCCCATACACCTACCTGGGGCCCCATGCTTTCTAACAGCAGCCCTCTGTGTGTTTCTATGTATAAAGAACTGATGGAGAATGAGAATCGGCCTCACCTTGTTGTCTTCCCCAAGTGTGATGATGTCTTGTGCGAAGTTAGGGGTGGGTCGCACCCGGACAAACACCTGAACATCACTAATCCCCGAACTCATCGTCACCTTCTGAAAAGACAAAACAGTCAGCAAAAATATCCCATGGAGAATTACAGATACAAATAAATACATAAAATATATTCCCCATGTCCAGAATGGCTCCAGAACCCGGTGATCTGACAACAACTCTTCTCCTATGGGGATGGAATTCTGTAATTATAGAACAGGAGGTCAAACCCACCCATATCCCGTTCCATCATGGGGTCTTCTCCTCTGCACGTAGCTGGGCTTCTGGGCCCTGCAGCTAGTCCTAGTCCAGGGGCTAGCTGGTGTGTTGTGTGACATTTGACCAACATGTCCCATGTCTCCACGCTCATTGTCCCTTGTCTCCACCCTCATTGTCCCATGTCTCCACCCTCATTGTCACATGTCCCCACCCTCATTGTCTCATGTCTCCACACTCATTGTCCCATGTCTCCATACTCATTGTCCCATGTCTCCACACTCATTGTCCCATGTCTCCACCTTCATTGTCCCATGTCTCCACGCTCATTGTCCTATGTCTCCACACTCATTGTCCCATGTCTCCACACTCATTGTCCCATGTCTCCATGCTCATTGTCCTATGTCTCCACACTCATTGTCCCGTGTCTCCACGCTCATTGTCCCATGTCTCCACGCTCATTGTCCCATGTCTCCATGCTCATTGTCCTATGTCTCCACACTCATTGTCCCGTGTCTCCACGCTCATTGTCCCATGTCTCCACGCTCATTGTCTCATGTCTCCACCCTCATTGTCCCGTGTCTCCACGCTCATTGTCCCATGTCTCCACGCTCATTGTCCCGTGTCTCCACCCTCATTGTCCCGTGTCTCCACGCTCATTGTCCTGTGTCTCCACGCTCATTGTCCCGTGTCTCCACGCTCATTGTCCCATGTCTCCACGCTCATTGTCCCATGTCTCCACGCTCATTGTCCCATGTCTCCACGCTCATTGTCCCATGTCTCCACCCTCATTGTTCCATGTCTCCACCCTCATTGTCCCATGTCTCCACCCTCATTGTCCCATGTCTCCACACTGATTGTCCCATATCTCCACATTCATTGTCCCATGTCTCCACCCTCATTGTCCCATGTCTCCACATTCATTGTCCCATGTCTCCACCCTCATTGTCCCATGTCTCCACATTCATTGTCCCATGTCTCCACATTCATTGTCTCATGTCTCCACACTCATTGTCCCATGTCTCTACATTCATTGTCCTATGTCTCCACGCTCATTGTCCTATGTCTCCACACTGATTGTCCCATGTCTCCACGCTCATTGTCCCATATCTCCACATTCATTGTCCCATGTCTCCACACTCATTGTCCCATGTCTCCACGCTCATTGTCCCATGTCTCCATGCTCATTGTCCTATGTCTCCACACTCATTGTCCCATGTCTCCACGCTCAGTGTCCTATGTCTCCACACTCATTGTCCCATGTCTCCACACTCATTGTCCCATGTCTCCACGCTCATTGTCCCATGAGTCTCCACACTCATTATCCCATGTCTCCACACTCATTGTCCCATGTCTCCACACTCATTGTCCTATGTCTCAACACTCATTGTCCCGTGTCTCCACGCTCATTGTCCCATGTCTCCACGCTCATTGTCTCATGTCTCCACCCTCATTGTCCCGAGTCTCCACGCTCATTGTCCCATGTCTCCACGCTCATTGTCCCATGTCTCCACCCTCATTGTCCCGTGTCTCCACGCTCATTGTCCCGTGTCTCCACGCTCATTGTCCCGTGTCTCCACGCTCATTGTCCCGTGTCTCCACGCTCATTGTCCCGTGTCTCCACGCTCATTGTCCCATGTCTCCACGCTCATTGTCCCGTGTCTCCACGCTCATTGTCCCATGTCTCCACGCTCATTGTCCCATGTCTCCACGCTCATTGTCCCATGTCTCCACCCTCATTGTCCCATGTCTCCACCCTCATTGTCCCATGTCTCCACACTGATTGTCCCATATCTCCACATTCATTGTCCCATGTGTCCACCCTCATTGTCCCATGTCTCCACATTCATTGTCCCATGTCTCCACCCTCATTGTCCCATGTCTCCACATTCATTGTCCCATGTCTCCACATTCATTGTCTCATGTCTCCACACTCATTGTCCCATGTCTCCACATTCATTGTCCTATGTCTCCATGCTCATTGTCCTATGTCTCCACACTGATTGTCCCATGTCTCCACGCTCATTGTCCCATATCTCCACATTCATTGTCCCAGGTCTCCACACTGATTGTCCCATGTCTCCACGCTCATTGTCCCATGTCTCCACACTCATTGTCCCGTGTCTCCACCCTCATTGTCCCGTGTCTCCACGCTCATTGTCCCGTGTCTCCACGCTCATTGTCCCGTGTCTCCACACTCATTGTCCCTTGTCTCCACGCTCATTGTCCCATGTCTCCACGCTCATTGTCCCATGTCTCCACACTCATTGTCCCATGTCTCCACGCTCATTGTCCCATGTCTCCACGCTCATTGTCCTATGTCTCCACACTCATTGTCCCATGTCTCCACGCTCATTGTCCCATGTCTCCACACTCATTGTCCCATCTCTCCGCGCTCATTGTCCCATGAGTCTCCACACTCATTGTCCCATGTCTCCACACTCATTGTCCCATGTCTCCACACTCATTGTCCCATGTCTCCACACTCATTGTTCTATGTGTCCACACTCATTGTCCCGTGTCTCTACGCTCATTGTCCCGTGTCTCTACGTTAATTGTCCCATGTCTCCACGCTCATTGTCTCATATCTCCACCCTCATTGTCCCGTGTCTCCACGCTCATTGTCCCATGTCTCCACGCTCATTGTCCCATGTCTCCACCCTCATTGTCCTGTGTCTCCACGCTCATTGTCCCATGTCTCCACCCTCATTGTCCCGTGTCTCCACGCTCATTGTCCCGTGTCTCCACGCTCATTGTCCCGTGTCTCCACCCTCATTGTCCCATGTCTCCACCCTCATTGTCCCATGTCTCCACCCTCATTGTCCCATGTCTCCACCCTCATTGTCCCGTGTCTCCACACTGATTGTCCCATGTCTCCACATTCATTGTCCCATGTCTCCACCCTCATTGTCCCATGTCTCCACATTCATTGTCCAATGTCTCCACCCTCATTGTCCCATGTCTCCACATTCATTGTCCCATGTTTCCACATTCATTGTCCCATGTCTCCACACTCATTGTCCCATGTCTCCACATTCATTGTCCTATGTCTCCACGCTCATTGTCCTATGTCTCCACACTGATTGTGCCATGTCTCCATGCTCATTGTCCCATATCTCCACATTCATTGTCCCATGTCTCCACACTGATTGTCCCATGTCTCCACGCTCATTGTCCCATGTCTCCACGCTCATTGTCCCATGTCTCCACGCTCATTGTCCCATGTCTCCACCCTCATTGTCCCATGTCTCCACCCTCATTGTCCCATGTCTCCACCCTCATTGTCCCATGTCTCCACCCTCATTGTCCCATGTCTCCACACTGATTGTCCCATGTCTCCACCCTCATTGTCCCACGTCTCCACATTCATTGTCCCATGTCTCCACACTCATTGTCCCATGTCTCCTCATTCATTGTCAGATGTCTACACGCTCATTGTCCTATGTCTCCACACTGATTGTCCCATGTCTCCACGCTCATTGTCCCATGTCTCCACCCTCATTGTCCCATGTCTCCACCCTCATTGTCCCATGTCTCCACACTGATTGTCCCATGTCTCCACATTCATTGTCCCATGTCTCCACCCTCATTGTCCCATGTCTCCACATTCATTGTCCCATGTCTCCACGCTCATTGTCCCATATCTCCACATTCATTGTCCCATGTCTCCACACTGATCCCGTGTCTCCAGTGACCCGTGAGTATCTCATGTCTCCAGTGACCCCAAAGCATCCCGTGTCTCCAGTGACCTCAGAGCATCTCGTGTCTCCAGTGACCCCAGTGCATCCCGTGTCTCCAGTGACCCCAGAGCATCCCGTGTCTCCAGTGACCCCAGAGCATCCCGTATCTCCAGTGACCCCAGAGCATCCCGTGTCTCCAGTGACCTCAAAGCATCCCGTGTCTCCAGTGACCTCAGAACATCCTGTGTCTCCAGTGACCCCAGAGAATCCTGTGTCTCCATTGACCCCAGAGCATCCCGTGTCTCCAGTGACCTCAGTACATCCCGTGTCTCCAGTGACCCCAGAGCATCCCGTGTCTCCAGTGACCCCAGAGCATCCCGTGTCTCCAGTGACCTCAGAGCATCCCGTGTCTCCAGTGACCCCAGAACATCCCGTGTCTCCAGTGACCCCAGAGCATCCCGTGTCTCCAGTGACTCAGTACATCCCATGTCTCCAGTGACCCCAGAGCATCCCATGTCTCCAGTGACCCCAGAGCATCCCATGTCTCCAGTGACCCCAGAGCATCCCGTGTCTCCAGTGACCCAAGTGCATCCCATGTTTCCAGTGACCCCAGAGCATCCCGTGTCTCCAGTGACCCCAGAGCATCCCGTGTCTCCAGTGACCCCAGAGCATCCCGTGTCTCCAGTGACCCCAGAGCACCCCGTGTCTCCAGTGACCCCAGTGCATCCCCTGTCTCCAGTGACCCCAGAGCATCCTGTGTCTCCAGTGACCCCAGAGCATCCTGTGTCTCCAGTGACCCCAGAGCATCCTGTGTCTCCAGTGACCCCAGAGCATCCCGTGTCTCCAGTGCCCCCAGAACATCCCGTGTCTCCAGTGACCTCAGTACATCCCCTGTCTCCAGTGACCCCAGAGCATCCCATGTCTCCAGTGACCTCAGAGCATCCCGTGTCTCCAGTGACCCCAGAACATCCCGTGTCTCCAGTGACCCCAGAGCATCCCGTGTCTCCAGTGACTCAGTACATCCCATGTCTCCAGTGACCCCAGAGCATCCCATGTCTCCAGTGACCCCAGAGCATCCCATGTCTCCAGTGACCCCAGAGCATCCCGTGTCTCCAGTGACCCAAGTGCATCCCATGTTTCCAGTGACCCCAGAGCATCCCGTGTCTCCAGTGACCCCAGAGCATCCCGTGTCTCCAGTGACCCCAGAGCATCCCGTGTCTCCAGTGACCCCAGAGCACCCCGTGTCTCCAGTGACCCCAGTGCATCCCCTGTCTCCAGTGACCCCAGAGCATCCTGTGTCTCCAGTGACCCCAGAGCATCCTGTGTCTCCAGTGACCCCAGAGCATCCTGTGTCTCCAGTGACCCCAGAGCATCCCGTGTCTCCAGTGCCCCCAGAACATCCCGTGTCTCCAGTGACCTCAGTACATCCCCTGTCTCCAGTGACCCCAGAGCATCCCATGTCTCCAGTGACCCCAGAGCATCCCGTGTCTCCAGTGACTCCAGAGCACCCCGTGTCTCCAGTGACCCCAGAGCACCCCGTGTCTCCAGTGACCCCAGAGCACCCCGTGTCTCCAGTGACCCCAGAGCATCCCGTGTCTCCAGTGACCTCAGTACATCCCCTGTCTCCAGTGACCCCAGAGCATTCAGTGTCTCCAGTGACCCCAGAGCCTCCCGTGTCTCCAGTGACCCCAGAGCATCCCGTGTCTCCAGTGACCCCAGAGCATCCCATGTCTCCAGTGACCACATTGGTTGTCAGTGGGGGGGGGATGTCTTCTACATTGGTTGTCAGTGGGAAGAATGCCCTCTTACAGATAAAAAGATAATTGGTGAAGCAGTAACTTATCTGGGAGACATTTTTTCAATGCTCATGGAGCCCCACAGGAACCCTGGTTGATAAAGGCTACATTCTACATACAATGGGACCAGGACAGGGTGGCTACATTTTTACATACAATGGGACCAGGACAGGGTGGCTACGCTCCTACATACAATGGGACCAGAACAGGGTGGCTACGTTCCTACATACAATGGGACCAGGATAGGGTGGCTACGTTCCTACATACAATGGGACCAGGATAGGGTGGCTACGTTCCTACATACAATGGGACCAAGACAGGGTGGCTACGTTCCTACATACAATGGGACCAAGACAGGGTGGCTACGTTCCTACATACAATGGGACCAGGACAGGGTGGCTACGTTCCTACATACAATAGGACCAGGACAGGGTGGCTACGTTCCTACATATCATGGGACCAAGACAGGGTGGCTACGTTCCTATATACAATGGGACCAGGACAGGGTGGCTACGTTCCTACATACAATGGGACCAGGACAGGGTGGCTACGTTCCTACCTACAATGGGACCAGGACAGGGTGGCTACGTTCCTACATACAATGGGGCCAGGACAGGGTGACTACGTTCCTACATACAATGAAACCAAGACAGGGTGGCTACGTTCCTACATACAATTGGACCAGGACAGGGTGACTACGTTCCTACATACAATGGGACCAAGACAGGGTGGCTACGTTCCTACATACAATGGGACCAGGACAGGGTGACTACGTTCCTACATACAATGGGACCAAGACCAGGTGGCTACGTTCCTACATACAATGGGACCAGGACAGGGTGGCTACGTTCCTTCATACAATGAAACCAAGGCAGGGTGGCTACGTTCCTACATACAATTATGGAACCAAGACAGAGTGACTATGTTCCTATATATAATAGGACCAAGACAGGGTGGCTACGTTCCTACATACAATGGGACCAAGACAGGGTGGCTACGCTCCTACATACAATGGGACCAGGACAGGGGTGGCTACGTTCCTACATACAATGGGACCAGGACAGGGTGGCTACATTCCTACATACAATGGGACCAAGACAGGGTGGCTACGTTTCTACATACAATGAAACCAGGACAGGGTGGCTACGTTCCTACATACAATGAAACCAAGGCAGGGTGGCTACGTTCCTGCATACAATGGGACCAGGACAGGGTGGCTACGTTCCCTCATACAATGAAACCAAGGCAGGGTGGCTATGTTCCTACATACAATGGGACCAAGACAGGGTGGCTACGTTCCTACATACAATGGGACCAGGACAGGGTGACTACGTTACTACATACAATGAAACCAGGACAGGGTGGCTACGTTCCTACATACAATGGGACCAAGGCAGGGTGGCTACGTTCCTACATACAATGGGACCAAGACAGAGTGACTATGTTCCTACATATAATAGGACCAAGATAGGGTGGCTACGTTCCTACATACAATGGGACCAAGACAGGGTGGCTACGTTCTTACATACAATGGGACCAAGACAGGGTGGCTACGCTCCTACATACAATGGGACCAAGACAGGGTGGCTACGTTCTTACATACAATGGGACCAAGACAGGGTGGCTACGCTCCTACATACAATGGGACCAAGACAGGGTGGCTACGTTCTTACATACAATGGGACCAAGACAGGGTGGCTACGCTCCTACATACAATGGGACCAAGACAGGGTGGCTACGTTCTTACATACAATGGGACCAAGACAGGGTGGCTACGCTCCTACATACAATGGGACCAAGACAGGGTGGTTACATTCTTACATACAATGGGACCAGGACAGGGTGGCTACGTTCCTACATACAATGGGACCAGGACAGGGTGGCTACGTTCCTACATACAATGAAACCAAGACAGGGTGGCTATGTTCCTACATACAATGGGACCAAGACAGGGTGGCTACGTTCCTACATACAATGGGACCAGGACAGGGTGACTACGTTCCTACATACAATGAAACCAAGACAGGGTGGCTACGTTCCTACATACAATGGGACCAGGACAGGGTGGCTACGTTCCTTCATACAATGAAACCAAGGCAGGGTGGCTACGTTCCTGCATACAATGGGACCAGGACAGGGTGACTACGTTCCTACATACAATAAAACCAGGACAGGGTGGCTACGTTCCTACATACAATGGGACCAAGACAGGGTGGCTACGTTCCTACATACAATGGGACCAAGACAGGGTGACTACGTTCCTACATACAATGAAACCAAGGCAGGGTGGCTACGTTCTTACATACAATGGGACCAAGACAGGGTGGCTACGTTCTTACATACAATGGGACCAAGACAGGGTGGCTACGTTCCTACATACAATGAAACCAAGACAGGGTGGCTACGTTCCTACATACAATGAAACCAAGGCAGGGTGGCTACGTTCCTACATACAATGGGACCAGGACAGGGTGACTACGTTCCTACATACAATGAAACCAAGGCAGGGTGGCTACGTTCCTACATACAATGGGACCAAGACAGAGTGACTATGTTCCTACATATAATAGGACCAAGACAGGGTGGCTACGTTCTTACATACAATGGGACCAAGACAGGGTGGCTACGTTCTTACATACAATGGGACCAAGACAGGGTGGCTACGCTCCTACATACAATGGGACCAAGACAGGATGGTTACGTTCCTACATACAATGGGACCAGGACAGGGTGGCTACGTTCTTACATACAATGGGACCAAGACAGGGTGGCTACACTCCTACATACAATGGGACCAAGACAGGATGGTTACGTTCCTACATACAATGGGACCAAGACAGGGTGGCTACGTTCCTACATACAATGAAACCAAGAAAGGGTGGCTACGTTCCTACATACAATGGGACCAGGACAGGGTGGCTACGTTCCTACATACAATGGAACCAAGAGAGGGTGGCTACGTTCCTTCATACAATGAAACCAAGACAGGGTGGCTACGTTCCTACATACAATGAAACCAAGACAGGGTGGCTACGTTCCTACATACAATGGGACCAGGACAGGGTGGCTACGTTACTACATACAATGGGACCAAGACAGGGTGGCTACATTCCTACATACAATGGGACCAGGACAGGGTGGCTACGTTCCTTCATACAATGAAACCAAGGCAGGGTGGCTACGTTCCTACATACAATGAAACCAAGACAGGGTGGCTACGTTCCTACATACAATGGGACCAAGACAGGGTGGCTACGTTCCTTCATACAATGAAACCAAGACAGGGTGGCTACGTTTCTACATACAATGGGACCAGGACAGGGTGGCTACGTTCCTACATACAATGAAACCAAGGCAGGGTGGCTACGTTCCTACATACAATGGGACCAGGACAGGGTGGCTACGTTCCTACATACAGTGGGACCAGGACAGGGTGGCTACGTTCCTACATACAATGAAACCAAGAAAGGGTGGCTACGTTCCTACATACAATGGGACCAGGACAGGGTGGCTACGTTCCTTCATACAATGAAACCAAGGCAGGGTGGCTACGTTCCTTCATACAATGAAACCAAGACAGGGTGGCTACGTTACTACATACAATGGGACCAGGACAGGGTGGCTACGTTCCTACATACAATGAAACCAGGACAGGGTGGCTACGTTCCTACATACAATGAAACCAAGGCAGGGTGGCTACGTTCCTACATACAATGGGACCAGGACAGGGTGGCTACGTTCCTACATACAATGAAACCAAGGCAGGGTGGCTACGTTCCTACATACAATGGGACCAGGACAGGGTGGCTACGTTCCTACATACAATGAAACCAAGGCAGGGTGGCTACGTTCCTACATACAATGGGACCAGGACAGGGTGGCTACGTTCCTACATACAATGGGACCAAGACAGGTTGGCTACATTCCTACAAATCACAGGGAAGGGTTAGAGCCTCTGCTGGCTTTTCCTGTGCCCTTATTGGATGAAATTCCCCCAGTGTCGCAGGGAAGGGTTAGAGTCTCTGCAAGGTGTTTTCGTGTTCTTATTGGGTGGAATGTCCCCCAGTGTCATGAGAGAACTGAGGTCCCAGGGAAGGGTTAGAGCTTCTGCCAGATTTTTCTGTGTGCTTTTTGGCTGAAAATCCCCCAGTGTCAGGACAGGGACTCCCCACCTGAGGTCACAGGGGAGGGTTAGAGCCTCTGAAAGGTTTTCCTGTGTCCTTATTGGATGACATTCCCCAGTGTTAGGAGAAAACTCCCCACCGAGGACACAGGAAGGGTCAGAGCCTCTGCCAGATTTTTCTCTGCCCTTATTCGATGGAATTTCCCCCAGTGTCAGGATAAATCTCTCCACTGGGAACACAGGGGAGGGTTAGAGCCTCTGAAAGGTATTTTTGTGCCCTTATTGGTTGGAATTCACCCAGTGTCGGGACAGAACTCTCCAATGGGGTCACAGGAAAGTGTTAGAGCCTCTTCCAGTTATTTCTGCCCCATTATTGAGTGGAATTCCCTCATGTCACAACACAACCTCTCCAGTAGGGTCACAGGGAAGGGTTAGAGCCACTGCTTGATGTTTATTGTCATCTGTGTCCTTAGGAATTCCCCGATGTCAGGACAAGGACCCTGATGTCACAGGGAAGGGTTAGAGCCTCTGCCGGGTTCTTCTCTGTCCTTATTAGATGGAATTCCCCCATTGTCAGGACAGAACTCGATACTGGGGTCAAAGCGATGGGGGAGAGCCTCTGCCAGGTTTATCTGTGTCCTTATTGCATAGAATTTCTCAAATTTCAGAACAGGGGGTCACAGGGGAGGGTTAGAGCCTCTGATGGATTTTTTTATGTTCTTATTCAGCGGAATCCCCCCCCCCTGTCAGGTCAGTAACTTTCCAATGGGGTCACAAGGATGGGTTAGAGCCTCTGCTGGATTTTTCTGTGTCCTTATTGGGTGTTATTCCCCCAGTGTCAGGACAGGTCCTCTCCACTGGGGTCTCAGGGAAGGATTAGAGCCCCTGTCAGATGTTTTTTGTAATCTGTGACTTTAGGAATATAGAGACATGTATACAATATACTGTATAGTTCTCCTCACATCCTCCAGGGCGCCCTCATTCTCCTGGGCCCCCCTCATTCTCCTGGGCCCCCCTCATTCTCCTGAGCCCCCCTCATGTCCTCTAA
>JBBGZY010003145.1:0-22500 GCA_037952925.1 Lithobates clamitans | reverse complement strand
GCTCCCCCCTCCTTCCACCGAGTGCCAGTGCTCCCCCCTCCTTCCACTGAGTGCCAGTGCTCCCCCCTCCTTCCACTGAGTGCCAGTGCCCCCCCTCCTTCCACTGAGTGCCAGTGCTCCCCCCTTCTTCCACTGAGTGCCAGTGCCCCCTTCCACTGAGTGCCAGTGCTCCCCCCTCTGCCCCCAATAAATGCCAGTGATCCCCCCTCCTTCCACTGAGTGCCAGTGATCCCCCCGCCTTCCACTGAGTGATAGTGCTCCCCCCTCTGCCCCCAATGAGTGCCAGTGATCTCCTCTCCTTCCACTGAGTGCCAGTGCTCTCCCCTCTGCCCCCACGTATTGCCTTTGCTCCCCGCCTTACACTCAGTGCCAGTGCTCCCCCACCTTCGTCTGAGTGCCAGTGCCCCCTTCCACTGAGTGCCAGTGATCCCTCCTCCATCCACTGAGTGCCAGTGATCCCTCCTCCATCCACTGAGTGCCAGTGCTCCCCCTCTGCCCCCCCCCCCATTGAGTGCCAGTGCTCCCCCTCCTTTCACTACGTGTCAGTGTTCCCCCTCCTTCCACTAAGTACCAGTGCCCCCCTCTGTCCCCACTAAGTACCAGTGCTCCCCCCTCTGCCTCCACATAGTGCCTTTGCTCCACCCTCCTTCCACTGAGTGCCAGTGCTCCCCTTCCTTCCACTGAGTGCCAGTGCTCCCTCCACCTTCCACTGAGTGCCAGTGCTCTCCTTCCTTCCCCCCTCTGTCCCCATTGAGTGCCAGTGATCCCCCTCCTTCCACTGAGTGCCAGTGCCCCCTTCCACTGAGTGCCAGTGCTCCCTTTCCTTCCACTGAGTGCCAGGGCTCCCTCTTCTGTCCCCAATGAGTGCCAGTGATCCCCCCTCCTTCCACTGAGTACCAGTGCTCCCCTTCCTTCCATTGAGTGCCAGTGCTCCCCCCTCTGTCCCCAATGAGTGCCATTGATCCCTCTCCTTCCACTGAGTGCCAGTGCTCCCCCTCTTCTCTCACGTAGTGCCAATGCCCCCCCCTCCTTTCACTGAGTGCCAGTGCTCCCCCCTCATTCCACTGAGTGCCCGTGCCCCCTTCCACTGAGTGCTAGTGCTCCCCCCTCTGCCCCCCCTATTGAGTGCCAGTGCTCCCCCTCCTTTCACTACGTGTCCACTAAGTACCAGCGCCCCCTCTCTGTCCCCACTAAGTACCAGTGCTCCCCCTCTGCCCCCACGTAGTGCCTTTGCTCCCCCTCCTTCCACTAAGTGCCAATGCTCCCCCCTCCTTCCACTGAGTGCCAGTGCTCCCCCTCCTTTTACTGAGTGCCAGTGATCCCCCCACCTTCCACTAAGTGACAGTGCTCCCCCCTCTGCCCCCAATGAGTGCCAGTGATCTCCTCTCCTTCCACTGAGTGCCAGTGCTCCCCCCTCTGCCCCCACATATTGCCTTTGCTCCCCGCCTTCCACTCAGTGCCAGTGCTCCCCCTCCTTCCACTGAGTGCCAGTGCCCCTTTCCACTGAGTGCTAATGCTCCCTCCTCTGTCCCCACTGAGTGCCAGTGATCCCCCCTCCTTCTACTGAGTGCCAGTGCTCCCCCTCTGCACCCCCCATTGAGTGCCAGTGCTCCCCCTCCTTTCACTACGTGTCAGTGTTCCCCCTCCTTCCACTAAGTACCAGTGCCCCCCTCTGTCCCCACTAAGTACCAGTGCTCCCCCCTCTGCCTCCACATAGTGCCTTTGCTCCCCCCTCCTTCCACTGAGTGCCAGTGCTCCCCTTTCTTCCACTGAGTGCCAGTGCTCCCCCTCCTTCCACTAAGTGCCAGTGCTCCCTCCACCTTCCACTGAGTGCCAGTGCTCTCCTTCCTTCCCCCCTCTGTCCCCATTGAGTGCCAGTGATCCCCCTCCTTCCACTGAGTGCCAGTGCTCCCCCCTCCTTCCACTGAGTGCCAGTGCTCCCCCCTCCTTCCACTGAGTGCCAGTGCTCCCTCTTCTGTCCCCAATGAATGCCAGTGATCCCCCCTCCTTCCACTGAGTACCAGTGCTCCCCCTCTTCCCTCACGTAGTGCCATTGCCCCCCCTCCTTTCACTGAGTGCCAGTGCTCCCCCCTCATTCCACTGAGTGCCAGTGCCCCCTTCCACTGAGTGCTAGTGCTCCCCCCTCTGTCCCCACTGAGTGCCAGTGATCCCCTTCTGCCCCCCCTATTGAGTGCCAGTGCTCCCCCTCCTTTCACTACATGTCAGTGTTCCCCCTCCTTCCACTAAGTACCAGCGCCCCCTCTCTGTCCCCACTAAGTACCAGTGCCCCCCCCCCCTCTGCCCCCACGTAGTGCCTTTGCTCCCCCTCCTTCCACTAAGTACCAGTGCTCCCCCCTCCTTCCACTGAGTGCCAGTGCTCCCCCTCCTTCGACTGAGTGCCAGTGCTCCCCCTCCTTCTACTGAGTGCCAGTGCTCCCCCCTCCTTTCACTGAATGCCAGTGCTCCCCCCTCCTTCCACTGAGTGCCAGTGCTCCCCTTCCTGCCACTGAGTGCCAGTGTTCCCCTTCCTTTCCCCCTCTGTCCCCATTGAGTACCAGTGCTCCCCCTCCTTCCACTGAGTGCCAGTTATCCCCCTCCTTCCACTGAGTACCAGTGCTCCCCCTCCTTCCACTGAGTACCAGTGCTCCCCTTCCTTCCATTGAGTGTCAGTCCTCCCCCCTCTGTCCCCACTGAGTGCCAGTGCTTCCCCTCTTCCCCCACGTAGTGCCATTGCTCCCCCTACTTCCACTGAGTGTCAGTGCTCACCTCTCATTCCACTGAGTGCCAGTAATACGGTTAACGAGCGTTTTGACTCGAGCAACTTTTTAAAAAAAAATTCTGACTGGGTTTGGGAGTGTTGTCTCGCAAAACGAGCAGAATTCAAGCTAATGGGGTGTGCAGTACCGCATTTGGCCAGAGGTGCGGGGGCGCCGCTGACACTCGGAACGGTTCGGAGCCCTTCGCAAATACTCGGAATCACTCGGAAATACTCAGTTACCGAGTGTTTCCGCATTCAGCCAAGCTGTCCCAGAGTATTTCCGAGGCTCTCCTGCGCCCCCCCACCCCTACCTCTGGCCACATGCGGTATTGCATGCAATAGAAGTCAATGCGGAATGGATTATCTTCGTTTCCATTGACTTCTATGGGGGAAGTCGCTTTGATATGCGAGTGCTTTGGATTACAAGCATTCTCCTGGAACGGATTATGCTCGTAATTCAAGGTTCCACTCTAGTTTAAACCCCTGTTGTGGGTTTAGTAACACTTTAAGTGGAGCGTAGCTCAAAACCTTTTCTTTTTATTGGGTGAATCACACAGGGGGTTCAGTACCCTCCGGTGTATTTATCACTGTCCTTCATATTACACATGGGGCTTCGATCTCATCAGATGCAAATAGAGATAGAGCTTTGAGGGGGGGGGTTCTGCTTTAAACGTTTTTCAGTGAACACAGGAGCACTTTTTTTTTTTAAAGTAGGTCTCCGGTCCAAAAATGTTTAATTCAGTTTTGGGTGAAGAGCTAGAACCTCTGTGGACTTTTCAGTACTAGCTGCATTCAGTTGAGGTCAGGCCAAAAAGAGAAATCACAAAGCAAAAAAAAATAAATACCACACAAGAGCTTCTAAACCAACTCCATCTTCTTAAAAAAAAAGTTTGGGCTGGAGTGTCCCTTTATGGAGGACTTCAAAGAGAACCTGTCTGGACAGCCCAAACTGGCAGAAACAATGCCAATTCCAGGGCGGAGCTTCTTTGTTTGAAGCATTGCGCACAATGCTGCGCTGACCCTGTAACTAGCTCCTCCCCACAAAGGCGGGCTTTAGCACTGGATTGCCCTTTATCTATCAGGTAATATCGTGACAGATTCCCTGTAGAGTGCACAGGTGAGGTCGCCTCCCATCAGTCCTGATCCATATTACCGCCTCACCGAGGTCGCCGTTGGCCAAGCCCGATGATCCGTATCTCCACATCCTAAAGCAGCCTTTCTCAACCTTTTCAACACGGAGGAACCCTTGAAACTATTTTCTGGTCTCAGGGAACCCCTGCTAAAAATGATGATATCTACAACTCATGATACATTAGTCTGATGGTCTTTGGGAAGAATGTTCCTTATATTGGTGGTCAGTGAGAAGAATGTTCCTTACATTGGTGATCAGTGAGAAGAATGTTCCTTACATTGGTGGTCAGTGGGAAGAATGTTCCTTACATTGGTGATCAGTGAGAAGAATGTTCCTTACATTGGTGATCAGTGAGAAGAATGTTCCTTACATTGGTGATCAGTGAGAAGAATGTTCCTTACATTGGTGATCAGTGAGAAGAATGTTCCTTACATTGGTGATCAGTGAGAAGAATGTTCCTTACATTGGTGATCAGTGAGAAGAATGTTCCTTACATTGGTGATCAGTGAGAATAATGTTCCTTACATTGGTGATCAGTGAGAATGTTCCTTACATTGGTGATCAGTGAGAAGAATGTTCCTTACATTGGTGATCAGTGAGAATGTTCCTTACATTGGTGATCAGTGAGAAGAATGTCCCTTACATTGGTGGTCTTTGGGAAGAATGTTCCTTACATTGGTGATCAGTGAGAAGAATGTTCCTTACATTGGTGATCAGTGAGAAGAATGCTCCTTACATTGGTGATCAGTGGGAAGAATGTTCCTTACATTGGTGATCAGTGGGAAGAATGTTCCTTACATTGGTGATCAGTGAGAAGAATGTTCCTTACATTGGTGATCAGTGAGAAGAATGTCCCTTACATTGGTGATCAGTGAGAAGAATGCTCCTTACATTGGTGATCAGTGAGAAGAATGTTCCTTACATTGGTGATCAGTGAGAAGAATGTTCCTTACATTGGTGATCAGTGAGAAGAATGTCCCTTACATTGGTGATCAGTGAGAAGAATGTTCCTTACATTGGTGATCAGTGAGAAGAATGATCCTTACATTGGTGATCAGTGAGAAGAATGTCCCTTACATTGGTGATCAGTGGGAAGAATGCTCCTTACATTGGTGATCAGTGGGAAGAATGCTCCTTACATTGGTGATCAGTGAGAAGAATGTCCCTTACATTGGTGGTCTTTGGGAAGAATGTTCCTTACATTGGTGATCAGTGAGAAGAATGTTCCTTACATTGGTGATCAGTGGGAAGAATGTTCCTTACATTGGTGATCAGTGGGAAGAATGCTCCTTACATTGGTGATCAGTGAGAAGAATGTCCCTTACATTGGTGGTCTTTGGGAAGAACGTTCCTTACATTGGTGATCAGTAGGAAGAATGTTCCTTACATTGGTGATCAGGGAGAAGAATGCTCCTTACATTAGTGGTCATTGGGAAGAATCCTCCCTTACGATAGCGAAAAAGATCAATGGTGTCAGTGGGAGTTTATCTGAAGAGGCAGAAATTGCTTGTTGCTCAAGGAACCCCTAGCAACCTCTGCAGGAACCCTAGTTGAGAAACCCAATCCTAGAGAGTGGTACACCAAAATGAAAATTATAAACCGAAAATTGAGGATGCGCTTGGCCAAAAACTGAAATGGACAGTTTTTCATAATTTTTTTTTTTAATGTAATTAATGTGGCTGGCGTTTTCGCATTGAAGCCAATAGGGGGACATTTTCGCATTGAAGTCAATATCAATGCAGCAGCAATATCAGCACAATGCTGATAACCGATATATCAGTGCATCTCTAATCGTAGTAAGAGCATCACCTGCTGGATCCAATCAGAAATGAAAATTAAAAACCGAAAATTCAGGATGCACTTGGCTGAGAACCAAAAAGGACAGTTTTTAATGTTTACAAAAAAAAATGTAAATTCATGTGGCTGGTGTTTTTACATGGAAGTTAATGGGACGCGATTTTGCATTGAAGCCAATAGGATGCAGCATTATCGGAACAATGCTGATACCCGATATATCAGTGCACCTCTAATCCTAGTAAGATCATCACCTGCTGGATCCAATCCATATCCCCACTTCTCAGCGAGGTCACTGCCTGCAACCAATCCATGCCCCTGCTCCAGCGAGCTTGCCAGTTCCTTATCTCTGCATTCCAGTGAGGCTGCCGCCCGCTGCACCCAATTCATATCCTAGCGAGGCCGCCGCCCGCTATACCCAATCTGTATCCCCCTCCCCAGTGAGGTTGCCGCCCACCGAAAGCAATCTGTATCCCTGCCTCAACAAGGTCGCTGCCCACTGCACCTGATGTACCCCTGTGCCCAAAGGAGGCCACCACGCGATGGACTCAATCCATCTTCCCACCGGACCTGATCCGAATCCCCTCCCCAGCAAGGTCACCCCCCGCCCAATCCGTATCTCTTGCCCCAGTGAGCTCGCCGCAACTGATCCAATCCATATCCCCCCCCTTTAGTGAGGTCACCGTCCGCCACACCCAATCTGTATCCTCACCCCAGCAAGGTTGCCATCCGCCAGACCAAATCCGTATCTCTCCCCTGCGAGATCGCCACCTGCCTGATCTATATCCCCGCCAAGCTCACCGCCAACATTTCAGCCCCAACCTTGGGGCTGCCACCCACCAGACCCCATCCATACCCACGTGTCTCAGCGGGGCCACTGCCAGCTTGACCCAATTCGTATCCCCACATCCCAGTAAGGCAAATGCCCGCTGGATCCTATACATATACCTGCCCCAGCGAGGTCACCACCCACCGCAACTGATCTGTGTCCCCCTCCCCAGCGGGGGGGTCACCGTTTGCCGTGTTCCTGCCCCAGCACGATCGCTGCCCCCCCCCAGGACCCCATCCATATTCCTGTCCAGCAAGACAAACTGCCCGCCAAACCAGATCTATATTCCTGCTCCAGTGAGGTTACTGCCTACTGAATCCAATCCGTATCCCTGCCCCAATAAGGTCCCCTCCCACCCGCAACCATTCCGTATTCCCATTCCAATGAGGTCACTGCCCGCTGCACCAAACCCGTATTGTGAGGTCACAAACCACAGAAAATAGATTTTTTTTTTTTGTACTTACCATAAAATTCCTTTTCTCAAAGTCCATTGAGGGACACTAACCTAGATTATACTGCCACCTACAGGAGAAATAGACACTAGGCGCATAAAGAAAAAAAAAAAAAAAAAAAAAAAAAGAATACTGGAGGCCAGCCCCCTAGGAACTATAACCCCTCCCACAAAACGCTACTCAGGTGTGAGGAGCAACGAAAGAGATAACAGCCAGAGGGGACTTCAAGTAATTAAAACAGCAATGGGCGCACCTAAAAAAAAAAAAAACCTCAGGTGAACCAGCCCAACGAGAAATTAAAACATAAAGATAACCAACCAAGGGGATTACAGAGGCATCTGCAGGGTTTAGAAACAGCATGTACAGAAGAGTAGGATTTTGTTAGAGGAGTTATGGCTCCTAGGGGGCAGGCATTCCTTTTTTTTCTATGTGCTTAGTGTTATTTTCTCCTTGAGGTGGCAGTATAATCCTTGGTTGCTTAATGAAGCCCTGTCCTCAATTGATGTAAAAAAAAACAAAAAAAACATTAAAGCGGGGTTCCACCCAAATTTTGAACAATATCTGTATGTATTCTCGTCCTTGCCTAGATGCTGACATGCCGTTTAAAAAAATTTAAAATTGCTGTAATTACCTTTTATTTTTCTATTCTTCTTTGCACTTCCTGGTTCTCCTCCCGTGGGAGTAGGCGTGTTTCTAGCCTCTCCCAGGATGCCACTGAGCATGTGCGGGAACGAGCGGTGAATGCTGGGAGCACAGCATTCACCACATCCAGGAAATAAATGCTTGTGGGCTTCAAATGCCCACAATGAAGATGGAAACCGCCTGCAGTGAATAATATAAGTTATTCTTTCCGACGAAATCTGACACAGGACATATTACACACAATATGTCAGTATGTAATGCTGAGAAGAAAAGTTTGTGAATGAACTCAAAAAAAAAAAAAAAAAAAATGATAGATAGGTGGACCCCCGCTTTAATTAACCAATTAGTGGCTGTGGTACGATCATTTAAAGTCGATGCAAATTTTTTTTTTATTTTAATGGAGTGGAGAAGAAGGATTAGACCCCCCTGTCAGGTTTTCATTGCTGTGTGTCCCCTTAGGGGAAATACACCCCCTCTACTTTCTTCGGTGACCAATACAGGAAATGATAGAAAATCCAAAAATGTTACAAAATATCACAAGAAAAGAAAGAGGGGAAATCTTCTCTCCTGCTCTTCTATCCACTTACTTAAGAAAAAAAAATTCTATCACTTCCTGTTGTGTCCCCAGGACAAGAACTGAAGGGAATCTCTGCTATCAGGACACAGGCAGCAAACAACAACAACCCTTCCCTATTTTATCCAAAACAAAAATTTGGTCACCATAAAATCCCTTTCTCCGAGTTCATTGACGGACACAGCCTCTTCTTATTCTCGACCATAGGGTTTATAGCGCCACCTATGGGCGGGAATAAGAAGAGACTGTGTCCATCAATGAACGAAAGAGAATAGGATTTTTTTTTTTTTTTTGGAACTTGATGAACTTGGAGATAGGATTTTTTTTTTTTTTGGCACTTACTGTAAAATCCCTATCTCCAAGTTCATCAAGTTCCAAAAAAAAAAAAAAAAATCCTATTCTCTTTCGTTCATTGATGGACACAGTCTCTTCTTATTCCCGCCCATAGGTGGCGCTATAAACCCTATGGTCGAGAATAAGAAGAGGCTGTGTCCGTCAATGAACTCAGAGAAAGGGATTTTACGGGGAGTAACAAAAACTCCCGGCTTTCTCTTTTTTGTTCATTGACAGACACAGCCTCTTATTCTTAACTATAGGGTTTATAGCGCCACCTATGGGTGAAAATAAGAAGAGGCTATGTCCGTCAATGAACGAAAGAGAATAGGATTTTTTTTTTTTTGGTACTTACTGTAAAATCCCTTTCTCTTTCGTTCATTGACGGACACAGCCTCTTATTCTCACCCATAGGTGGCGCTATAAACCCTATAGTTAAGAATAAGAGGCTGTGTCTGTCAATGAACAAAAAAGAGAAAGCCGGGAGTTTTTGTTACTCCCCGTAAAATCCCTTTCTCTGAGTTCATTGACGGACACAGCCTCTTCTTATTCTCGAAAAATAGGGTCCATAGCGCCACCCATGGGTGAGAACAGGAGGTGGCTGTGTCCATCAATGAATGAAAGAGGAATAAACGTTTTGGCCATACATACACATTTAAGCTCTCGTGCACGATGCCCCATTCCGAGAGAACACTAACATTGCAGGAAGGGAACTAGGAATGCACACCTGTGCGCGCTCCTTGCCAAAGCAGTTATAATCAAGGTAACGGACTGCTGTTAAAAGTTTGGTCTGGGCATGTAATCTTCCAATGACGTCTGGTCCCAAAAAAGAAGGATGAAGATGTAGAAACACTCAAAGCCCCTCACTAGACATGTGCAGTTTGTTTTGTTCCAAATCGAAAATGTTGTTATTCGGAAATTGAGATGTATCGAATTTAAAGGAATCCGAAATAACGAAAATGAAATTCTGAATTGAATTCTCAAATTTGAAAACACATTTGAATAGAATAAAATAGGATAGAAAACAAAAGACTAGAATTAAGTAAAATAAAATAGAAAATAGACTATAACAGAAAATAAAATAGAAAAAAAGAAAAAAAAAAAAAAAAAAAGAAGAAAATAAAATAAAAGAGAGAATAAAAAAATATAATAAAAGTAGATCAGAAATTAAAGTATTAGAAAAAAAACTATAGAATAGAATAAAATAGAAAGTATATAGCCATCTACCAAAATTCAAATAGAATAAATAAAACAATAGAACTGAATAGAATAAAATAGAAAGAATATAACGGTCTTCTGGAATTGGATTTTGAATAGAATAAAATATAAAAGAATAAAATGGATTAGAATAGAAAACAAAAAATAGAAAAGAAAGCAATAGAATAAAAAAAAAAAATTAAGAGAAAGAAAAAGAAGAATAGAAAAGAAGAAAAAAAAAAAGAATAGAATAAAATAGAACAGAAATGAAAGTAATAGAAAAAAAAAAAACAAAAAAAACAATAGAATAGAATAAAATAGAAAAAATATAGCCATCTACCAAAATTCAAATAGAATCAATATGAATAGACTAGAAAACCCAATAGAATTAAATAGAATAAGATAGAAAGAATATAACCCTCTTCTGGAATTGGATTTTAAATAGAATAAATTCAAACAGAATATAAAATAGGATAGATTCAAGTAAAATAGAATCTAAAATAATAGAAGATAATATATAATAATAAAATGGATTAGAATAGAAAAGAAAATAGAAAATAAAGTAATAGAATAAAAAATGAAGAAAAGAAAGAAGAAAGAAGAAAAAAGGAGGATAGAACAGAAGAAAGAACAGAAATTAAAGTAATATAATATAACTATAGAGTAGAATAAAATAGAAAGAATATACCCATCTACTGAAATTCAAATAGAATAGAAAAACCAATAGAATTGAATAGAATAAAATAGAAAGAATATAACCCTCTTCTGGAATTGGATTTTGAATAGAATAAATTTGAACAAAATATGGAATAGAAAATGAGAGAATAGAGTAGAAAAAAATAAAATAGAAAAGGATATAACCATCTTCTGAAATTCAAATTTCGAATAGAATAAAATTTGTATTTGAATAGAATAGATTAATTACACTACAAAACAACTTATTCACTCCTTGATTATTTCCCGCCTCGACTATTGCAATTCTCTCCTTAATGGCCGACCCTTAAGCAGGATCCTCCCCCCTTCAGTCTATTATGAATGCTGCTGCTAGACTAATACACCTCACTAACCGATCCGTGACTGCTGCTCCTCTCTGCCAATCCCTTCACTGGCTTCCCCTCCCCCACCGTGTAAAATTCAAAATGCTAACCATAACATACAAGGCCGTCCACAACATCGCCCCCCAGCTACATCACCAACCTCATCTGCAGATATCGCCCAAATCGTTCCCTCCGCTCCTCCCAGGACCTCCTGCTCTCTAGCTCCCTTGTTACCTCCTCCCATGCTCACCTCCAGGACTTCTCCAGAGCCTCTCCCATCCTCTGGAATTCCCTGCCCCAGTATGTCCGATCAGCCCCTACCCTGTCCACCTTTAGGAGATCCTTGAAAACTCATTTATTCAGGGAAGCCTATCCCACGCCCACCTAACTGTCCCTGAGCCACCCCCATCAAATCATTCTTTGCAGCTATTACCTTTTGTACCACCACCCCCTCCCTTTAGAATGTAAGCTCTATGAGCCGGGCCCTCCTGTACCTTTTGTATTGAACTGTGCTGTAATTGTGTTGTCCCCCTTATACATTGTAAAGCGCTGAGTAAACTGTTGGCGCTATATAAATCTCGTATAATAATAGAATAATAATAATAATAGAAAATGAGAATAGAAAATAAGAGAATAGAATAAAATAGAGACTATAACTGTCCGTCTTTTCCGAAATTTGAAAAGAATAAATTCAAATGCAGATTCGAATTTGAACGCCAATTCGAATTTTCCGAATTCTGTCGAATTGAATTCCATCGGTACGAATTCGGAAAATTTGAATCGAATTTGAAAACGAATAAACAAAACTAATTCCGAAAACGAATTAAACTAAAAGTAACTAAAACGAAATGAAACAAACGTATGGGTTGTGCACAGGTCTACCCCTCACCAGACAGGCGCCCCCTGCTGCCCGGGCACCTCCTCCCCACCACAGGAAGACAGCAAGTTGCAAAAAAAACATTTTTCAAAAAAATCTCCTTTTTTTTTTTTGTTTCATTACAAGGAACTCTATTGGCACTATATTGATAACAAATATTCTACAGATATACAATAATCAAAAAAAAAAAAAAAAAAGTGACATGACTTAATTGCAGATCCCGGACAGGAGAAGGAAAGCACACACACAGCTCAGTGCACGACACGCCCATCACTTTGGTGCAGAAGCCAGAGAAATAAGCTCACAAGTTTTTTAAAAAAAAAATAAAGTCGCTAAACTGTCCTCCAGGGGGTTGGCCAGTCTGTGCTTGGACCCTGAAGATCCTCCCCTGAGAGGGAGGAGTCAATAAATACATTCGTTATACTGGTAGAGATTGTCTGACCATTATGGAGGGGGGAGGGGGACACAAAGGGTATAAACAGGATGGAAAGGAAAATGAGCACCTGGATTTGTACCTGTCTAAACTTTCACATTTATAAAAAAAAAAAAAAAAAAAAAAAAATTGATCCCGGGTTCCCGTCACAGTGGGATGTGTTCCTGTGGCCCCTCCCCCCCCCTGCTAGATGGTCAGCAGTGGGATACAACCCACCCCCACCCCGCCTTCGTGACACACCATGGGGGCCATAAACGTCCAGCGGTTGGTCTCCGGGTCGTACATTTCTACCGAGTTCAAGTTGGATTGGCCGTCGTAGCCTCCCACGGCGTAGAGCCGGCCGCAGTTGGCGACCAAGGAGACGCGGCTGCGGCGAGTGTTCATGGGGGTGATGAGGTACCACTGGTCCGCCATGGAGTTGTAGACCTCGGCCACGCTGAGGAAGGCCGAGCCGTCGTACCCGCCGCAGATGAACATCTTGCTCCCCAGAGAGGCGGCTCCGTGCCGGCAACGTTTGTTCAGCATGCTGGCCACGGGGTGCCAGGTGGTGGTGTGCTGGTTGTAGTATTCCATCTGTGGAGGAATCAGAGACACCGGCAATTACAAACATGAAAGGAAGAGGGCGCCACCACGTAGTGAGGGGTCACCAAACCACCGCCTGCTGCAAGATCTTATTTCACCCCCTGGCGTAAGGGGGGAGGGGGGCTCTGATGGGGACCCTGCTGTAAGGGGAGGGGGAGACTCTGATGGGGACCCTGCTGTAAGGGGAGGGGACTCTGATGGGGACCCTGGTGTAAGGGGAGGGGGAGAGACTGATGGGGACACTGGTGTAAGCAGGGGGGAGGGGAACCTGGTGTAAGGGGAGGGGGCTCTGATGGGGACCCTGGTGTAAGGGAGAGGGAGGGGGGACTCTCATGGGGACCCTGCTGTAAGGAAGAGGGAGGGGGGACTCTGATGGGGACCCTGGTGTAAGGGGAGGGGGGAAGAGACTGATTGGGACCCTGGTGTAAGCGGGGGGGGAGGGGAACCCGATGGGGACCCTGGTGTAAGGGGAGGGGGCTCTGATGGGGACCCTGGTGTAAGGGAGAGCGGGGGGACTCTCATGGGGACCCTGCTGTAAGGGAGAGGGAGGGGGGACTCTGATGGGGACCCTGGTGTAAGGGGAGGGGGGAAGAGACTGATGGGGACCCTGGTGTAAGCGGGGGGAAGGGGGGGGGACTGATGGGACCCTGGTGTAAGGGGAGGGGGGAGAGACTGATGGGGACCCTAGTGTAAGCGGGGGGGGGGGGGGGTTGACCTGATGGGGAACCTGGTGTAAGGGGAGGTGGCTCTGATGGGGACCCTGGTGTAAGGGGAGGGGGGAGAGACTGATGGGGACCCTGGTGTAAGGGGGGGGAACTGATGGGGACTCTGCTGTAAGGAGGGGGGAGACTGATGGGGACCCTGGTGTAAGGGGGGGGGGGCTCTGATGGGGACCCTGCTGTAAGGGAGAGGGGGGGACTCTCATGGGGACCCTGCTGTAAGGGAGAGGGCGGGGACGCTCATGGGGACCCTGGTGTAAGAGGAGGGGGGAGAGACTAATGGGGACCCTGGTGTATGGGAAGGGGGGGGGGAGACTGATGGGAACTGGGGGGGAAACTGGTGTATGGGAGGGGGGGACTTATGGGGATCCTGGTGTATGGGAAAGAGGGGGGGGGGACTGACGCTGCCTCTCCAGGGGCTATTGCAGGCAAATCCAGGCTGTCAAAGTGAGATGCTCCAAATAATAATTATAAATGTCATTGAGAAATACAGTGTAACAACTATTACTACATTGTATCTTCTCAGGTATATTCAGATGTAGATGACCTTTTATTTGCATATGACAACAATCACAGCAAGCTTGCAAGAAACAATAAAACACGTAACCCCTTTATTAACTCCTAGTTATCCCGAATCGGCCCAAATTTAATTCTTTACTCCCTTCGCTATTATTTTTCTGCTGATTTTTTCCTTTTATTTTTATTTATTTACTACCTATAATTTTTATTCCCCATTGCTATTGGGGTTTTTTTTACCATTCATATTTAAACATTTTCTTTAAAATTTCATTTGTTTTGTTTTTTGCTTTTTGCTTTTTTTTGTGTGTCATTTGCTTTTTTTTTTGTGTGTCATTTTGTTATAGAACAAAATGTGAATTTTTTTTTTAATCTACAATTAAGCAATTTTTTGCTCACATTAGAGCTTTTTTTTCACGGTTTTCTGTCTGTGTGTTACATGTGGCAAACACAATGCCTGCAGGCCGAATCCAGCCCTCCGGTGTGACCCTTGTACCTCTCCTGCAGCTGTGGCACCCCCCTCATTTTTGCCTCCACCTTGTCTCAGCAGTCGGCAGCAGAGAGGAGCACAGAACTCCTCTGCCAGTCACAGCACCACCTCATCTCCACCTCCCCAGTCTCAGCATTCAGCAGACTACAGCAGCTGACTCAATGTTCTACTCTGGTCCTCCTCCAGACCCTGCACTATCTACTTCCCAGCCCCCACCCTAGCACAATGTAAGGGGGGGGAGGGGGGTGCACTGTGATGTAAGGAGGGTGGGGGACTCTGGACTTCTGATGGTGGCTCTGGACCATCTAGCTTTGCAGGTACAACTAGCCCTCTGGAGGGCAACCATGATGCTGATGTGGCCCAAAATCAAACTGAGTTTGACACCCCTGCTCTAAAAAAAAAAAAAAAAAAAAAAGGCAGGATAATAATGACAAAAGACAGCATATAGTGAGGGAAAAATTATTTGACCCCCTGCGGATTTTGTACGTTGGCCACTGACAAAGAAATGATCAGTCTATAATTTTATTGGTTGGTTTATTAGAACAGTGAGAGACAGAATAACAAAAACATCCAGAAAAACGCATTTCAAAAACTTTATAAATTGATTTGCATTTTAAATTAGTGAAATAAGTATTTGATCCCCCTATCAATCAGCAAGATTTCTGGCTCCCAGGTGTCTTCTATATAGGTAACAAGCTGAGATTAGGAGCACTCTCTTAAATGGAGTGCTCCTAATCTCAGCTTGTTACCTGTATAAAAGCCACCAGTCCACAGAAGCAATCCGATTCCAATCTCTCCAACATGGCCAAGACCAAAGAGCTGTCCAAGGATGTCGGGGACAAGATTGTAGACCTACACAAGGCTGGAATGGGCTACAAGACTATGGTCAAGCAGCTTGGTGAGAGGGTGACAACAGTTGGTGCGGATTATTCGCAAATGGAAGAAACACAAAATAACAGTCGATCTCCCTCGGTCTGGGGCTCTATGGAAGGTCTCACCTCGTGGAGTTTCAATGATGATGAGAACGGTGAGGAATCAGCCCAGAACTACACGGGAGAATCTTGTCAATGATCTCAGCTGGGACCATAGTCACCAAGATAACAATTGGTAACACACTACACCGTGAAGGACTGAAATCCTGCAGCACCCGCAAGGTCCTCCTGCTCAGGAAATCACATGTACAGTTCCGTCTGAAGATTACTAATGAACATCTGAATGATTCAGAGGAGAACTGGGGGAAAGTGTTGTGGTCAGAGGAGACCAAAATCAAGTTCTTTGGCATCAACTCAACTCATCATGTTTGGAGGAGGAGAAATGTGGCCTATGACCCCTAGAAAACCATCCCCCACCGTCATACATGGAGGAGGAAACATTATGCTTTGGGGTGTTTTTCTGCTAAGAGGACAGGACAACTTCACCGCATCAAAGGGACGATGGACGGGGCCCATGTGCCATCAAATCTTGGGTGAGAACCTCCTTCCCTCAGCCTGGGCATTGAAGATGGGTGGTGGATGGGTATTCCAGCATGACAATGACCCAAAACACACGGCCAAGGCAACAAAGGAGTGGCTCAAGAAGAAGCACATTAAGGTCCTGGAGTGACCTAGCCAGTCTCCAGACCTTAATCCCATAGAAAATATGTGGAGGGAGCTGAAGGTTCGAGTTACCAAACGTCAGCCTGGAAAACTTAATGACTTGGAGAGGATCTGCAAAGAGGACAAAATCCCCCCTGAGATGTGTGCAAACCTGGAGGCCAACTACAAGAAACGTCTGACCTCTGTGATCACCAACAAGGGTTTTCCCACCAATTACTAAGTCATGTTTTGTGAAGGGGTCAAATACTTATTTCACTCATTAAAATACAAATCAATTTATAACTTTTTTGAAATGCGTTTTTCTGGATATTTTTGTTCTTATTCTGTCTCTTGCTGTTATAATAAACCGACCAATAAAATTATAGACTGATCATTTCTTTGTCAGTGGACAAACCTACAATATCAATAGGGGATTAAATACTTTTTCCCCCCTCACTGTAGTTTGTCTCATAAAAGCAATCCACATATTACTTTGTTATCTTATGGAGGCCATACATGGGTTGAACCCTGAACGATTTGTCGATCGGAAATCGAAAATTTTGTGCATTTTGTAATCCGATGGTGTCACCAATGATTTTTAGAAGTTGGACCAGCCAAGCCTTCAATTTCACCTCACATTGCTACAAAAAAAAAGAATTTTGTGGTCGGGAATCTTCTTTTCTATCCAGTTCACAGCCTTTGCGCATTTCTTTTTCGATTATATTTCTCGCACGATTCTCCCACCGTTCACTGGAAGATTTGTTTATTTTTTTAAAATTTCCAACATGCCCGATCACTCAAATTTGATGGTCGCACAAAAAAATGTTTCCGTTTCTGCGGCCCCGCTAATAGTCGAAAATCAAACGGTTATTGAAAGGTGCAATTTTCGAACAAAAAAAATCATTCGGAATTCCACACGTGTATGGCCAAGTCTTAATGTGGAAGTCCAGTCTAGATCTAACGAAGCTAAGCTTTAAACTGCTCCCATCCCCCTTCTAAATATAAACAGGGCGGTTGTGGAAACGCAAACAATTGCTCTGGTCCATGAGCGGTACTCAACTAAGAGAGCAGAAGAAGTTAAAACAAAGAAAAAACAGAAAGGGATTTGTGTATAACCCCCAAATGCGCTGCCCACCAACTTTTGTACTCCATCACCCTTATTTGGAACAAACGATTTTATATGACTCGGCATTTTCCTTTCCTAAAGAAATCTGCAGCCAAAATTGCAACTATAGGAAGGAAAGGGCGGTGAATCCCTCAAACTGGCACACAGACGGCAATAAAAACCCACAAAATCAAAAACAAACCGACTGCCAGACCAGCAATGAAGTCCAAGTGAAAAAGTCAGCTTATTGGTAAATCCTTTACAGGAGGGGGTTGCTAAGCATTCCTATGACTTCCATCTAACCACCAGCCCCTGGACTCCATTTCCATGCAACTATTCTGGTCACCCTTTTGCACTGGACCCCACCAGCCTGAACAATCTAAGACCCACCTCCTTGCTTCTGCATACCCCTGAACTTCTAGAAAGCCCAGTCTACAAACATCCCAAACTTCTAGAAAGCCCAGTCTACAACCGTCCCAAACTTCAAGAAAGCCCAGTTTACAACCATCCCAAACTTCTAGAAAGCCCAGTCTACAAAACCGTCCCAAACTTCTAGAAAGCCCAGTCTACAATCTTCTCAAAACTTCCAGAAAGCCCAGTCTACAATCATCCCAAACTTCTAGAAAGCCCAGTCTGCATCCGTCCTGAACTTCCAGAAAGCCCAGTCTACAACAATCCCAAACTTCCGGAAAGCCCAGTCTACAACCGTCCTGAACTTCCAGGAAGCCTAGTCTACAACCGTCCCAAACTTCTAGAAAGCCCAGTCTACAACCTTCTCAAAACTTCTAGAAAGCCCAGTCTACAACCTTCTCAAAACTTCCAGAAAGCCCAGTCTACAACCATCCCAAACTTCCAAAAAGCCCAGTCTACATCCATCCTGAACTTCCAGAAAGCCTAGTCTACATCAGTCCTGAACTTCCAGAAAGCCCAGTCTACAACTGTCCCAAACTTCTAGAAAGCCCAGTCTACAACCGTCCCAAACTTCCAGAAAGCCCAGTCTACAACCATCCCAAAATTATAGAAAGCCCAGTCTTCAAACCCCCCTACCAGCACAAAATCCCCCCCTCCTCAAAAATGTACCCTCCTAACACAAATCCCCTTCCCCCTCTACCATATCACCTCTTCTAGAACAACCCCCTCAAATCCCCTCTCCTAGCACAAATCTCTTCCCCAAAAGCCCCCTCCCCCCCAATCAAATTTCTCCTTCTAGAGCAATTCTTACCCCCTGTTGCCTTCCAAATTTCCCCTCCCAACACAAATCTCCCCCCCATATACTTGAGGCGCAACCCACCTCACACGATACAACAGTGCCCAGGGCAGCCGCCCCTCCTGCCCATCCCTTATCCAGGGCCCTGCTGAGTGGTACCGGTGATTAGCAGTAACGCTCCGGTTCCGCGGTTCGTCTGCACTAAAACACTGGGAGGGATGCTCTGTGTGCAGGGGGTCTCAAAGAGTTTGTACAATCAGATGGTACAGTGTATGGTCAGCTTACAGTGGGTTGTATAAGGATTGTACAGCAGGATTGTAATGTGTATGGTAACCTTAGGACAGTAGGAAGGAAGGAGCACGTACAGTGTTGAAGATCTGAAGTCCATCGTGTCCACCTGAGACGTAAATCCGGCCCTCGAATATGGTCACGCCCGCCGCGCTGCGATTGGAGCTCATTGGCGTCACCACCGTCCATCTGGAATAAAAATGTAATGAGTGGTAAATACCACCACACCCGGATTATTAACACCCATACCCAACGGGAAGTCGTGAGGCCTCCTGCCAGGAGTTGTGTGAACGTGTTGACCGGGGACAAGTCCTGCTCAGACATGGAAGGCGTCAGTTACCATCCCCTAATATAAAATAAGAAAGGATGGAACACGCCAATCCCTGATATAAAATAAGAAAGGATGGAACACGCCCATTATCAGAGCCTTACTTGTCAGTCTCGGGATTATAGGTCTCTACAGAGTTCAGGGAGCAGTTCCCATCGTATCCCCCACACACATAGATCTGTCCGTCCAGGACCACCGTCCCCATCGCACTGAAAGAAGAGACACACGTAATTAGAAAAAACAGCACCCTGCTGGCCCCTCCCACCAGCCATGATATGCATGTATTGCATGGAGAAGAAGAGAGATCTAGCAATGTCTAAGCCTGTATATCCATGTATAAAAATAGTGTGTGATTGTGGGGGGAGGGAGCATTAGAGTGTAAGCTCCTCTGGTACAAAGACTAATGCGACTGGCTCAGTGGTCTCTGTACAGCACCGCGGTATATGTCAGAGCTATATAAATGTATAATAATAATAGTGTGTGACTGTGAGGGGATATTAGAGTGTAAGCTCCTCTGGTCCAGAGACTGATGTGACTGGCTCAGTGTTCTCTGTACAGCACTGCGGTATATGTCAAAGCTATATAAATGTATAATAATAATAATAATGTGTCACTGTGGAGGAAGGGATATTAGAGTGTAAGCTCCTCTGGCACAGAGACTGATGTGACTGGCTCAGTTTTCTCTGTACAGCACTGTGGTATATGTCAGAGCTATATAAATATATAACAACAACAACAATAAGTGTGTGACTGTGGGGGAGGGGACATTAGAGTGTAAGCTCCTCTGGTACAGAGACTGATGTGACTGGCTCAGTGTTCTCTGTACATCACTGCGGTATATGTCAGAGCTATACAAGTAAGAAAAGATTTAGGATTGTCTCTATACGACACTATAATAAAATCTCTCCCTCACCTCCTTTTGCTGTTCATGCTCCCCACTTTGGTCCACACGTCTGTCTCCGGGTTGTAGACTTCCACAGTGCTGAGGCGCGATTGGCCGTCGTATCCTCCGATGGCGTACAGGAGCCCGTTCACAACAGCGACGCCCACTCTGCTGCGAGCCGTGGTCATCGGCTGGCATTTCTCCCAGCGGTTGGCGATGGGGTCGAAGACTTCCACCACGTTCAGAGAATCGCCTGCGTAGAAATGTGCTACTCGTCTTAAACATTTAACAGGGAATCACTTCATGGGGACACATTCTGGAGAAACAGTTCAGTACGTTCAACGGCACCGCATAACCCCTTCCCGACTGTTACTTCTCACACCCCCCCCATCCCATAATCCTGGACCTCACAGCCCCCGGCCTCAGCACTCCTCTCCAAAGCCCTCAGTCCAGATGTAAGCAGTGGGAAGGGTTATGCAAATATTGAAAATGCCTCGATGGGTGGATGTCAGTCTAGAGGAGTGGGCATTATTAGACAGGCTGCATTTGCATAAGTAACACCCACATGTAATGCAGAGCCTCCCTGACCGAAACAACTAAAAACCAATGAATGAAAGGGGCGGGGTCAGAGATAGTCACTCTTCAGTGAAAGCTTTCAACAAGATTGTGGAGTGCTTCTGTGGGGATTCATGCCCATTTCTGATGTCAGGCACTAGGGACAGGAAGACCAAGGGACCAGGAGACCAAGGGACCAGGAGACCAAGGGACCAGGAGACCAAGGGACCAGGAGACCAAGGGACCAGGAGACCAAGGGATCAGGAGACCAAGGGATCAGGAGACCAAGGGATCAGGAGACCAAGGGATCAGGAGACCAAGGGATCAGGAGACCAAGGGATCAGGGGACCAAGGGATCAGGGGACCAAGGGATCAGGGGACCAAGGGATCAGGAGACCAAGGGATCAGGAGACCAAGGGATCAGGAGACCAAGGGATCAGGAGACCAAGGGATCAGAAGACCAAGGGATCAGGAGACCAAGGGATCAGAAGACCAAGGGATCAGGAGACCAAGGGACCAGGAGACCAAAGGACCAGGAGACCAAGGGACCAGGAGACCAAGGGATCAGGAGACCAAGGGATCAGGAGACCAAGGGATCAGGAGACCAAAGGACCAGGAGACCAAGGGACCAGGAGACTAAGGGTTTAGAAGAACAAGGGACCAGAAGACCGGTGCAACAATGAACATTCCCATTCATTCCAAATGTGTTAAGTAGGGTTGAGGTCAGGGCTCTGTGCAGGACACTGGGGTTCCTCCTCACTAAACTGGTCATCGGTGTCTTTATGGACCTGGCTTTGTACACAGGGGCACAGTCATAGTGGATAAGGTTGAACTGTTGGACATCCTATTCCAAAACGATGACCAATATTATGGGGTTGCCACCTTTCCTTAAGATTTTGTAGGATGTCTGTGGCCATTTGTGAGGTCAGGTACTGATTTTGGATGAGAAGACCTGGCTCACAACAAGCATTCTATGTCATTATGGAGGAGGTGCCACTCTTCCGGGAAGGTTTCCCACAAAATTTTGGACTGCGTCTACAGGATTTTGTGCCCATTAAGCCATTGGTGAGATTAGATACTGATGTTGGGTGAGAAGACCTGGCTCACCATTGGCACCCTGATTCATTCCAAAGGTGTTCAGTAGGTTTAAGGTCAGGGTTCTGTGCAGGACACTTGAGTTCCTCCACACCAAACTGGTCAAACCATGCCTTTATGGAGCTGGCTTTGTACATAGGGGACAGTCATGGTGGAACAGAAAAGGGTCTTCACCAAACTGTTACCACAAGGTTGGAAGAGCACAACTGTCTACAATATATTTGGATGATGGAATATTAGCAGGACCCTTCACTGGAGACATCTGAACTTCATCATTGGGAGGGGTGTCCACATACGTTTGGCCGTATAGTAGATGTGATGGTCATGAACTTCCCTTTACTTACAGTCTGGACCAGATTATTTGCCCTGACCCCCTAGTGGTAGGAGTTCACAGTGCACCATACCTGAAGCCAGGAATAGGTCTGCAGTCGATGCCAAGCCCAGCATCCTCACAGATACAAATTACTGAACCTTACAGCAATTAATATTCAGGAATACAAGGTACCTGCCGAGTTAAGCCCTCCCACGGCGTAGATTAGACCGGCGATCGATGTGCAACACCGTGGGCGCGTTTTAAACGCTAGTAGATGAGGTCTGCGTTCCGGCATCAGGTGGTAATCCTTCGCTTCATCCACAAGATCCCTAAAAACACACCACAAGCTTGTCTCACAACTGTCATCCTACATAAGTGTGACCAGTCCTAGGAGATAGAAGTCTCTTTGCTTTATGTCCATACCGGTATCAAAATATCTGACCATTTGTACCAGACACTCCTAACACTATAGCCAAAAACGGTCACAAATTTGGGGAATTTTAATACGGGACACATTCACCCCCTTCCTGCCCAGGCCAATTTTCAGCTTTCAGCACTCTCACACTTTGAATGACAATTGCGCAGACATGTGACATTTTTATCGTTTTGTTCACACAAATAGAGTCTTCGTTTGGTGGTATTTAATCCACAATGTTTTTCTTTTTTCTTGCTAAATAAATGAAAAAGATAAAATAAAAAGAGAGAGAGAGAGAGAGAGAGAGAGAGAGAGAGAGAGAGAGAGAGAGAGAGAGAGAGAGAGAGAGAGAGAGAGAGAGAGAGAGAGAGA